>JAVYIG010006705.1:0-113057 GCA_035222895.1 Strongylocentrotus droebachiensis | reverse complement strand
GTTTAGCAATTGCTTTTTTAAAGTTACCATTATAATTAAACGTCACTCCTAAATATACAAAGTCATAAACAACTTCCAGTACACCACCATCATAAACAAATTCTGGTATTCTTCTAACTTTCCCACGTGAAAAAACAACAATTTTTGTTTTGCTGGCATTAACAGTTAAGTGCCAAGTATCACAATAATCTTTCACTGCGTTTAGGGCTTTTTGCAACTCTTCAGGAGTTTCTGCTAGAATAATTGTGTCATCAGCATATAACAAAGAAGATAACTCCTTATATATTTCAATACCATCAAAAGGTAACTTATTTTTAATAATAGTATTCAAAAATTCTAGACCCTTGTACGAGTTTCCTATAGATTGTTGGAAACTGTATTCTATACACTTCACTTGATATGCATGCAATTTTTCGCGGGGATCGGCGGTGAAACGGCCGAGATCTTAGGGGGGGGGGGGGTCAAATTGACCCCCCCCCCAGTAAAAACCTGGTCTGAAATAGCCCAGTTAAAATAGGGTTAAACAGGCTGCATGTCACTCATGAGTGTTTCTAAAAGCAGCCTCTACGACTGATTAAGATAATTCCTACCCTTTAAGTGGTGCACCAACAGAATGAATTTGGTGATCCTAAATAAACAAACTATGAAGTTACAGAGAGTACAGGACATAGAGAGATGGACATACGTCACTTCCTAGGTTACCGGTATCTATCCCAGTGATGGAGGGCAAAATCATACCATCTATTATCCGAATGTAAGACTTTGTTTCCACCTTTTACCTCGATGTCTCATCTGATGTCACAGATCAGATGAGAATAAGAATTGAGTCCATTCTTTGCCTGTGCCCCAGATTTCGAAAGTGTTCTCTTTTACATTACTAATTGGCATTAACAAAATTAAAATGATTCCAAGTAATCGGTTAAAGTCTACACGAAGCTGCCTGTGGGTAGGCAGTAAGCATTTAGCGAATTTCAGAGACACCTATGCAGGCACTAATGATATGTGTTTCACTATGAACATGACAGACAAAGAAAGCGGACAAAATATACAGTTTCTCAGGTAGACAAAAGAACATCCCTTCACTGCTATTATGTAAAACGTGAATATGCATGTGACACCTGTTCTACACATTTTTACATAATAGCAGTGAAGGGACGTTCCTTTGTCTACCTGAGGAACTGTATATTTTGTCCGCTTTCTTTGTCAGTCATATTCATAGTGGTTGTTATGACAATTAACCATGCTTTGCCTTGACATAAAAATAAAAGTTTTCTTTTACAGCCCTAGGTTTTTATCTACAAGTTTAATCTACCACAAGAGGTTTAAGATTTGATATTGATTGTTACCTGAATGTCTAGTCCACTGCCGCAGATATGAGGTCCAGAGATAGTACGTTCAACCCCATGCTCAGTTCTTGTATCCCATACCTATGTGATCAATAATAACTATTGGTATAATGCACAAATATGTTTTTCATTTATTGCATTGTTTATATCAAACAATGCAGACATTTTTTAGAGCATTATATCACAGTATGAAAAGATTGTGGTAATGTACTTCATGATCTCTTGGGATCATTTTTTTTAAAGCCTCCCCAAAAAACAAAAAGAACAACAGCAGCAGGAGCAAAACAGTCTTTCAGGTTGATATACAGTTATTAAATCAGAATTACAATGATAAAAGCGTTTCCATCTGTATATTGCATCATGTATTCCTGTATCCATCATGTATTTAACCAAGTATGTAATCTTGTAAATGAAGAGGGTTGGATAATGCTACAGTCACAAAGGTTTGTACGAACGATAATTTTGTACGAATCTCCGTTTTTCCATTGTCTTCCCGAATTTCCATTGTCTGAAAATCGTTCGTACGGTGTTCGTAGCAGAAATGGACACTATAAAAAATCAATATGAGACATAATTGACTAAATACAGGGAAAGTATAGACTTTATACCATGGAAATAATGTCACTGATCCTTACCTTCAGACAGTTATCCCAGCCTCCTGTCACAAAGATATGGTTATCATCCGGATGAAACTTAAGAGCAAAGACTCTCTGACCATGACCTGCCTCTAGTAGATCATTCCTCGATGAGACCAAAGCATTGGATCCTTGGTACAGATGAACAAGCTAAAACAAACATAACACAACAAATCAACTTTCTACTTGCTTTAAAGGTAATGACAGAACAAAGATTGCCATAGAATCATACATAATTATATAATACTGAATATTCAAGACTAAATAAATGGATGTCTGCAATATTATGTTGGTAGATAATGGGTAATTATAAGTATGAAGCAAAAGAAGACGATAGAATGCAACTACTAATCCTTTGAACGGCTATCATTACACAACTTGTCAAGGTCTCATTTGTGAGGATACAACTTAGCTTTAGCATGACAAAGGGTCCCAAATAAGTTGTGTTCCCATACATGTACATTCCAAATCTTGGAAAAGCCTGCAACTGAAATGGCCTGAAATCAGGTAAAAGCCTAAAAATTGGCATTCCAGCATATATATATACACCACAAATGTGAATTATTTTTCAGGATGACTGGGAATTCAGCAATTAAAAAAATGTTTGTTGAGTGTTTTACATTTACACGTATGAACAATCTAAAGGATGACGTACAAACAATTTCAAGTTTTGTAAGCCAGTCTCTATCAAAATTATGTTTTATGAGCTGAACTGAAGATGAAATAAATAAATCAGTGGATAAATCAATAAAGAGACTTTACACCTCTTTTCTCAACTTCAAACTGTCACTATATGTTGTCTACATAGTAGGCGTACTATAAGAAGCTCTTATAATAATTAGGCATACACCTGTATGAACTCACAATGGGACAATATACTACATGAAAATCAGTGGCTGCCATCAAATTCCATTGTAGTGTTCTTTGAAAAATCATTTAAACAAATTGAGACCATTTAACAATCCAAATTTCTCAGAGACCATTTTAAAGCTTGATCTCAGTAGTGAAAATGACACCTCATGGGGAAAACCCTATTTTGTGTTGTGTGGATGAACTTTACCTTGTTACTATTAGCATGGTAAAGACGCACATTCTGATCTTTGCCTGCTGTAGCATACATATCTCCCTGAAGACTGAAGTCTAGAGCATTGATCTCATTACCGCCCTCTATAATACAATCAAATCATAATCATTATCACTTACAACAATCCTGTTGAATTAGAAGTACATATATTACTACCTCTCTCTTTAATTCAAATCTCTCTACAGTTTTACCTAAAATGACATTTGACCTTAATTAACCATCTCCATAACACTATCAAATTAGATATCAATTGATCTCATTAAATCTCATTATGATACAATCAAAGCAGAAATCATTTGAGCTTATTAAATCTCATTATCAATCAATAGCTTACCAACGAATGTATCAATACATTTGTTTGATTATCAATCAATAGCTTACCAATGAATGTATCAATCCGTTTGTTTGTAGCTGTGTTCCATAGTGATATAACTCCATCAGAGCCTGCTGTGACGAGTACATCTTGCATTCCAGGATGGAAACTAAGACACATTACTGGCAGTGTAGCTCGGTCGCCTTGGCTTAACACATGCTCTAATGCCCCGGTCTTGCTGTTATAAAGCTGCAGATTAAAAGAAAAATTAGATTTTTTTCCCCGATTTTAAAACAGGAATAAAGCACAGCATAACTTGCATTTTCATAAGATTTCCATGACTGAGTGCACTAAGGCTATACAGTATACAGTCACTACCTAAACTAAACATAACAAAATTAAGACTTGAGCGAGTGGTATCAAGGGTTCACACAGTTCTTATGTAACTACTTAGATCAAGTTCTTCTATTTTATCCTTCTGTTGCCTGTTTTTATTACAACATCTTTTACGTCCATGCAAACAAGCTTTGAAATTGATCTATCATGTTGTACATTTGAAGCCAGAAGGGTGTTAACTCTGTGTTAAAGTATATGTGTTAACAACCTTGTGGCTCCAAAGTGACCATGTTACCTTGATTCCTCCATTGCCTGTACCCACTGCCAGAACGTCACCATCATGTGAGAACTGTAAGCTGTACGTCCCCATAGCTGCATCATCTAGCTGGATAGAAACAAGCTCTTTAACCTGTGAGAACACACCAGCACTCTTCTTCTGCTCTGAGTCAATCGCCCGTCCTGTACGGATGGCTGTTTCTAGACGTCTTCTTGCCATGATCAAAACTCCAAGGATACAAAGTATCAACACCTTCAGTATACTTGAATGGAAACCAAATAGAAACATGGAGATGATTCAATAAGAATTGCATCTAACTCTTCTTCTTCTTCCTTTTTTGAGTACAGACCTCTTTACAGAGTATTATCGTACTATACTGGGGGTGTGTGCAGGTGGACCACTACAACGGGGTTTCCCCTACTCTTATACGAATAATGCAGTGGGTTCTTAATGTGCAAAGGTAGTGACTCTTCTCTACACAGGGCCTCCATTTAACGTCCTATCCGAGGGACGGGGTGTTTTCCACTGAACATAACCTGCGTCTATGAACAAGAAAAGGGGCACGTTAACACACAACGCAGGCTTCAGTCATCCGCATGGATGGGAGTCGAACCCGGGATCTTTGGTTCGACAGGCAGACGCTTTACTAGTGACTGAGCCAACTCGCCTACTCATCAACATGCAAACCTTCAAAGCTAAAAGTAATAATTATTGAACTCAGACCGAAAGCTTCAGTGTCTGATAACGACGGTTGTTCCGCTGAGAATACATCTGGATGTCCATTTGGTATGAATCAGGGCTGTCAAGTGTCAACCCTCCCTGCATTTGGAGGGAGTCTCACGCCAGCACCACACTCATCCCCCCCCCCCCCCACCCCCTAACTCCAGGGAGCTCCGACTCCGCGTCGGCGTCGGAGCTCCCTGGAGTTATCTCGATATCTCCCGTCCCACCAGCTCGTAACAGGAGAGACTAATTTGCCAACACGCCATTCCAAATTACAACAAGATCATGAAGATGGAGTTAAGATTACCACACTCAAAGCCATCTAATATTATCATATAAATATTAATCATTAGATTAGCTCCTTACCAATTGTTTATTTGGAGCAGAAAGAATGTCAAACGTCCCAGAGCTCATGCATAGATAGTCTAGTACACTCCAGCAAAGCATAGTACAGGCAGTACGTATTGCATGTAAGTTGCATACATGCTGGTATGGTAATGTTTACAAACAATCAACGCGTACGCGCGGGCTGTCCCATTTTTGGCGTAAAAATCGTCAAACTCATGAGAAGTTTGGTCTGCTGTCTGCTACCTTCGCCATTTCTGTCAGAAGATGCTGTGAGAGGTTGTCCCGCTTTTTCCTGCATGACTACAAAGCCTTTTGGCTAAGGGGGGGGGGGGTGTTGACCCAGTGGCGGATCCAGGATTTTCAGGGGGAGGGGGGGGGGGGGTGGGTGGTAGTGAGCATTAAAAAAAAAAAATCATTTTGCCCCCCGAAATTTGAAAAAAGCGCAGACCCCCCCCCCCTTGATGAAATTTTGTTTAATTTTGTTTTAAATGAAATGCCTGCCCCTCCCCCTTCTGCATTCGTGTTCCCAAATATCTCTGGTATATTTTGTATGAGATGGTCTAGAGTATTTCTTCCTGTCTTAAAACCACTAGATCATGTGCATGGGGTTCGTATTATACTTTCAAACGACCAGTTTGTACCGGTCTAGTACCAATCCTCCATTATTTGCAAAGTAATGAAGTTAGAGCTATATAGGGCGATATCGGATGAGGGATTGGGCGGTTTCAAATCCTTTTTTGGAATTGGTATACAAGGATTGCACGAAGCCATTGACGTGGAATTTTAGTCTTTGTCCATATTTTATTTAATATATTTAGGAGAGTAAACACTTGGTAGTTCAGATAGGCCTATCATAGACAAAGTAATCTCATCTTGTACTTGTCCTGGGGATGATTATTGTTGACCTTGCACTTGCACTTTTAAGTTCGTGAATTAAGAAGGGCTCATATATTGATGTATTCAATGTGGATTCATCAACTTTCTTATTCAGACTGGATTCCATACTGTTGAGACTTGAGAAATGTTTGGATTTTCACTTTGACTCAGCAAATACTTTTGCAAGAAGGTTTGCCTTCTCCTTATATATCATCTGTTATTTATGAGTATTTAGTGATCGACAAAACATGTATTTCTTTTTTCAATTAAGGTTGATTCATTTAAATTGATTTTACGAATTCTTTTCCACACAACTCCTATCGGGGTAAACTACGGTTTATTTGGGAGCAGAAGGTCCTCCAATGTACATAATACGTACCTTTGCTTCCCTAATCACCCTCTGATGGGCGCACGCCCTTTTGAATTTGTATATTAACAATATTGAGGCGTAATGCACATTGTCAGTCGATTTCTACTAGCGTTAACACTTTTTGATAGCCTTTTTACACTTATCACTCCACCAGTATCAGCTCATTGCCGTTTCCCATTCTGTTTTCATTTCACTATAGGGATGCTCTTTTTGGCTATTTCGTATATTCACTGTAACAAATTTGTCATAAGAAGTTTGAATATCTAAATCCCTTTTGAGATCATCGGTCACAATATTATTTTGTGCCTTGGATAATTCTTTAAAAATTCTGCAGTTTGCCAGCTTGAAAGACCACTTTCTGTTTGTATGAGATTATCCTGATGATTTGACTTTCCTATATAAGTATTCACTACAAAATAGTCGCTTCCCATATTTTCTCTATACTTGCGGTTTTTGTTTTTAGATTATAAATGCTGAGTAATTTTGAAACTCATCCATTGCGCCATCAAAATATATAGGGTTCTATATAATAATTATTATTTACGTTTAACATGCCTTTACCATGTTCAGTTACTGTTTGCACTATGCTTTTCCAACTCGTTTTCTGCTTTTTTGAGATATATTACTTTAGTGATGTAAGCCAAAAACTCGACAAAACTGTCTTTCATTTCGATGTGGTTCAAGGGCTTTGGAGGGACATGATGTTCTCTTTGTTTTGGATTTGGACGCATTCCTGTGTCTGATCCTGCATGCATGGAACATTGGGGTCATTCACAGAATGTTACCTTGTCCTTGGCTTGGGTTGGTTGAGTTGGTTCGTATAGTCATAATCGGCTCAGGGGTAGCATTATCAATGGGTTGATTTGTGGTTGGGTTTCTTTAATTGGATACTTATCTGTTTTGGAGCTGCATGGATAGCATTCAGAACGGGTTTTGTTTGTATTTGTTTAGCTGCTTCAACATAATTTTATAGGAAAGGTTTTGGTCACTTTTCACTTTGAGAATTTCTTTTCGTTCCTTGTACTTTGGGCACCCTTGGTAAGACATTTTGTTTTATTGTCAAATGTTGAGATTGAATATCTCACTTAGGTACAAAAACGCCCCCTATTTAGCCTATGCCTGAGTTACCTATCCCGCCAAAAAGTCAGCGTAATGTAATTCGTTGAGTGATGGCATCGTATAGACAAGGGCAGGGCAAGCAATATTGGCAAAAATCATCCAATAGCGATGGAAACAACAACAACAACAACATCTATAGTGGGGGAGCGTGGTCAATTTGGTGAGTTGCACAAAACTGCTACGAAATTATTTTTCGATATTATTAAAAAAAAATAGAGAATATCACGTGACGTCAAGTATTTTGGCGACAATAAACTAATCGCCAATAAGACAAAACAGAAGAAGAAGCCGAGTGTGAACCTGCACAATTCACGCATTTTGGCGCCAAGTCTATATGGGCAATCTATGATTTGTAATCATCTTCCATCACATCTTGAACAGCGCTGGCTACAACTTTTTGCTCAAATGACCGAAATGTTGGCATTTCTAATATCTCATGACTTCTTCATAAGGCCTCGATCACTAGAATGTTTTCAAAACCAATCTTAACACTTTCTGGTGACTTGTGTAATATTAGTAACATTGACTGTCATTCCTAGGCAGAGAATTTACCGTTCCGTTTGTCAGACTATAGCTAATTCTACACATGTAATAATCCTATTCATATATCATATCAAACTTTTCTTTACATCATCATAACATTAGCCAGAACAAAATAGACTGATATACAATTACATCTTATACAAAACTAAAAATGCAAATAAACATACAATAGGGGAGAGCGGGGCTATAGTCCGCCCTGTACGGGGGCAAGTCCGCCCACCCCTTGATTCTCAGCCTTGCGGTGATTGAATAAAACTTTCGCCGGTGATGTAATGACAAACTAGCCACACCGCACAACATACAACAGCACGAGGACGATGGCTTTCATTTTGTTGATAAACAAATTATGCTAAAATTTCCATTTCAAGGCCACATAAGTAAAACAAATTGTCTTTACATTTCTTGTATTACCTGTTGACATTGATGGAAGTGGTGTTGGTTGTTGTTAAAAAGGTATTGTATGTGTCTATTAAAAAATGTTGGAACAAGTCAACATCGGTTGTACATTTTGCCTAGAACGAGATAAACGACGATAACAGACCTATGGGGCTAGTTCGCCCGTTTTTGACGGGTCATGTTCACCCGGGGGCGGACTTGCCCCGCATTGAGGGGCGAACTTACCCCATTCAATTTGGTTATTCCTGGCTTTGGGGCTCTTCAAAATTATTAGATTTTATTGAAAGTGAAAATACAGGCCCTTACCTGGCAACTTCAGTAAAGTTTAGTGACGACTGTGTTTATCCAACTTGATCTGATTTTATGACTTATAATATCTATTTATTTTGACATAAGTTTTGTTTTCCTTTTTCAGAGTCCGCCTAGTGTTATCACCAGCTGTTCTACGCCCAGTACACCTTGGTTCAGCTTATTTGTTCCCATCCTTCGTCAGAGATTATTTCGTTGGCTCTAGTTCCTTTTAAATAAATGTTGAAGTTTTAAAACACTATTTATTTATTTTCCCTAACAGGGCGTACCTACCCCGCCAAACGGACGAACCAGCCCCAGAGTGGGGGCAGTTTCGCCCTTTTGTCGTAATTAACTTTATCATTCGTTTTTGTGAAAGCTGTGTGCCTGACCCCAGTGAGAGTGGGATATTAGCTAGACATTACCTATGACTTGATACATGAAAAAGCATGGTCTTCTTGCGTATGAAATGACGTCTCTAGAAGAGTGATATCAAAAATAGGGCGAACACTCCCCGCTCTCCCCTACATAATTATGGAATACACGTCAAAGTGAACAGAGTTAATTAATCATCGAACGCAATTTTGATATGATGTGTCTTGAGACTAGTTTTAAATAGGTTAATGGTTTGACAGTTTTTTACCTTTAAAGGTAATCTGTTCCAAAGTTCAGCAGAAGCTTTGCGAAAGGAGCGATTACCATAAGAAAAAGTTGACACAGAAGTATAGATACGAGGTTTAATTGTGAAGATGACCGTAAACTGCGTGAGGGACTGAGGGTAATTTGTATTCCTCGATTAATTGGTGCCAATTGGTGCCAATTCTATATACATAAGGAAAATGACGACTGTTAATTATTTCGGTAAATTTTTGCTATGATTTAAATGAAATGCCATCCAAATGAACAGAGAAAAATGCATTTTGCTTGCAAGCTCATGAATATCCAGCACAGTATGGCACTTTTTATTCATGGCTGTCTTTTTTTACGCCAGAAATAATTGCTGCTGAGCCGTGGGACCGCATATGCGCGTACGTACGCGTTATACGCGTGCGCTATCCATGGATTTTGAAAAGGAAAAAAAAACGTTTTCGACGTGAAGACATTTGAACTTGGTAAAATACCAGAAATCGGAATGTGTGTCGTGAATGATACTTAACCAGGTACGAATATATTTTAGTTGACATTTAGAAGTTAGACTGAAGACTAAAGTACTGTCATTTTTAAGGAATCGGATTTCAACGGCCACAGACAGCACAGCCACAGCACAGGTCACAGTGTTTACGACGAGCTGCAGGCCAGGCCAGGAAGGTCTCGTATCGGCCCACCCTCCAGGCGACCAGACTGGGCGTGTTTGATATGTCATCCTCGACGAGCGTGATGTCAGTCGTGCGGGTGGTTGAAACAACGTCACGAGTGCATTAATTATACTTTTGCGTGTTTGATATTTCAATTCAAATCATAAACAGTGAGCTGATTGTACGGCCGAAATTCCACTCTCTGGGTTAACTTTAACTCTAACTTTTGGATCTAACAAGCTAGATCTATTGTATTTTGAGAGTGAAAATGAAGCAGAAAAACAAATCAACGCCAGCGTCAGCGAGGCAACCAGAGAGCCCATTCCTCCCTCAAAAGAGGATAAGTGACAGGTGGGTAGATCTACATCTTTTGCTTTAGTTGTATTTAGTAAACAATGTACAAACTGTATGAACTTGTGGTAAACAATAAGAAATAAGTCTAGAGATCTATGTGTATGTACGAAATCAAAGACAATAACAGACTCATTTTCCGAGCAATTTATGAACCTTTCTACAAATTCTAGTTTCAATCAATAATATGTTCAAACTACCTTAATTCTTCAGCGTTCTCTGAACTTTCTGAAACTGTGAAAGGCTGAAGAGTGAAGGATTTTTTTTTCTTCAAGTTCTAGTCACACACTTTGTAATTCACTAGATCTAATTGGTCAAACAAAATTATGAAAAAGAGGCATCTTTTTGCATGAATAACGGTCCGAGCTTTGCTTAACTTGGACTGAGATTCTATTTACTTAAACCGACGTGCAATTTTATTTTGTTCCCGATGTTGATCTCGCATAACATTGCAGCGTTAGTTTGTACCAAAGTGGCTGATTCACGTTGCCAATTTGGTGCTGACTTTATGAAAATAAATATTAGTCTAGGTTAGTCTAGACTTTAGTGTAAAAAAAGGCACGGGGATTCTCGCCGAATTCGGTGACACAGACACTCCCCACTCATCATTTTTATACCTCCGTCCACCAAAACAAAAGCGAAGGTGGTGATGGAGGTGTTTTTGGGTTGTCTGTTCATCCATCTGTCCCGCTTTCTCATCGCGATATATCAAGAACGACGTAGATCTACCAATTTATGGAATGTGCTTCCAGCTACAAAGATGTTACTACGAATTTGCAAAACCTGACTTAGAAGCATCAAACTACAATGTATACCTACTTTACCTTTACCATCGCTTACACATAACAGAAGGTCAGAGGTGACATACGATGTAGTACTTGATGTTTACTAGTGTCTCCAATCTCCACTCTTATATAATACTGAGACTAACCTCCTACTTGTAAACATCATGTTAGAAAGGAACTTGAAGGAAGATAGAATTCAAGTAGAATTCAAGACCATACCCTGATAGATTTCAGTGTTTTAGGAAAAGCTCGTTTGTTTCCCTTGGATCTACAAATTCTAGATCAAGATCTTGAAGAAAAAGAAAGTGTGACTCAGTGACCAAAGTATTTGATAATGCTTACTTTTAAACGTTGACATCAATGCCCAATTAAATTTGTTCCAACAAGTTTAAATGGTCTTTAGAGCCCCTCTTAAAGTTGTAGTATTGTTAGCCCTAAACATGTAATGGCAAAATTTCATTTAAATTGTATCATAATGTGAAAGAGGATACCATTTAAGACACAATTCTGCAAGAATTTTCAAAGCAAATGTGTTTGAATTTGAATATGGATGACAAAATACAAAATTTAGGTTTTCTGCATACAACAGAAAACCCAAATTATGTTTTTTCTTGTCAATATTTGTCTTCAAACACTATTTTTTTTTGTAGAAGTGTGTCTTCAAAAATTGACATCCTCTTTCACATTATGATACAATTTAAGTGGAATTTTGCTATCAAATATTTTGCAAATTCGGGGCTCCCAACAATTGAGAGGGGCTTTAAGCTACATGTACATGTACAGGTACATAATCGATGCAAATCTTGATATTGTGGTTGAGTGATATGTGTGAATTTCACCAGAGTTATGATTATTAATTTGTATGATATGACAGGAAATTATCAAAAAATTAATTTTTGGAAGAGGGCTAATCGTGATGAATGAATACTAAAAAAAGAGAGAAAAAAGTAATGGGGACAAAGTTACAGTGTACACCTGTACATGTACTTGTTGCATTACTTTACAAGTTTTGCTTGGGAGTGAAATGATTAGTGGTGTGAAATTACTTGAGGACAGAAAAACTGAATGATGGAATCAGATCATCAGATGTTATGTTTCATCTAACTTGTTTGTCAATAAAGTGTACAGGTAAATTAAGCACTTGATACATGTACATGTAGGTACACTGTACATGTAAGTTTATCACTTCATTTACAGACAAACATTGTACAAAGAGCTTCATGTACTAGAAGATACAGAAAATCAGAAGAAAATTAAGATGAAATACTTTGTATCAATTTTGTTGTAATGTACAGGTGTACACACAACTATAGAAAATAAACTACATTTACATGTACACGTATTTACATGAAGGTCTACTATGCACTGTACATACCGTAAATCTTTGTGTATAAGGCGCACTTTTTTGCCGCCGAAAAAAATTAAAAGTCGGGGGTGCGTCTTATACACAGGTACACAATTTTTTGATTTAAAAAAAAAAGTTTTAGGTTTGATTTATTGCGCTATGCCTGGCAATGTCTCCCAGCTCAGTAATCGGTGTGTTGACTCACCATTTGGAAACTAGAACAACACTCAAATTTGTCTGTCATCTTGGTTTGAAAGTAATCTTTCTAAATAGATCTCAATATGTAGTTTATAATAATAATTCCTCCAATTTTGCTTCGGCGTACCACAAGGTTTTATCCTAGGTACTCTACTGTTTTTAATTTACATTAATGATCTTACACATTCTTCTAAAAACGACATTGTTACTTTTATTTGTGACAAGTTCACAAGCACAAATCGGCGCCTTCAACTGCTCCTCGATGTTAAATGAAAGTCATTCCCCGCGTTTGTTTTTGTTTCAGCCTTTTTTTTTTTTTTCAAAATAGGGGTGAGCCTTATACACAGGTGCGCCTTATACACAGAGATTTATGGTACACATTACAAGTAATTATGTAGCAGCTGTGCACATGATTATGTTAGGCCAGTACTTTACAGTGTACAAGTACATGTACATCGTATGATGTGTAGTTGATCAAGTCACTAGAAGTACCGTATCATCACCTTGTTGACTGCAACTCGGGCAATTATGACATCATACATGATGTCACTTCCTTGCTTTCCAAGTAATACTTCAAACACTGACTAATTGGTAGGAAGTGTGAGCGGAGCTTGGCGAGCTTGTCAACAACCAGAAAGGAACCGTATTCTTCAAACTTTGTTACAGAGTAGAGGAACTGCCTAGTTAGACTTAGAATTAGAATGGCCACATGTGCATACTAAATCTGAATAAATCTACACTAATGCATTGACCTGTAGAAATGTTTGTGTACATACAGGGCTTAGCAATAGCAGGCGTACAGTGTACTTTAATATGGGATCCCATGTTCTAATTTCAAATCTCAAAATCAAAAATTTACTAGGGGGCCCTTCCGTATACACTGTTAAATTTAAGCCCAGATTCTATGTGAGAATGAAATAGTTAATGTAGAGCCCTTCCTACAATACATTTCAATTTATTCTTGATAAGTGATAACATTTGACCTTCTTACATGTAACATGTACCGGTACATGGAGATTTGTATGGTGTTGTACTCATCATGAAGTCAATGTTTTTTTGTTGTTTAATATTTAATTGAAACAATTTTTTTAAAATTTTAACTATTATTTAGTCTAGATAAGTTAGATTTAACAGTAATGGCTCGTTTGGTGTGTATGGAATCTAGATTTTTCTTGCCGTAAAGGCCAGTAATCCTTTAACAATTTTCACAGCTCTTTATAGGGAAAAGAAGTTATTTTATAGAACAGTGAGACTTGTTCACTAGTTGCATTTAAAGATATCTTGCTACAATCTTTGGCTATTTATAGCAATTTAAAATGACTTGCATGTGAGGAAAAGGATGTTTAGCTTCCTACAGTATTGGAAAGGTACAACTACGGTAGGCCCTAGGGCCTAGGTACAACCTGACTCGCACTGTACAGTTTAACTGAACACAGTATTGGTACAACTGTTCAAATTTCAAAGATCTACCTGTAGACAAATCTGAAGAAATTCTTTTATATGTTTTTGAAAGGAAATAATTACATACATGTACACTGTAGTTCTACATGAAGACCAAACTGTTGTCGTACTGGTGTTGTACAGTGTACTCTTAAAAAAAAAAGTTTATATTGAATATCATTTATTTAGTCTATACAATGTACATGTATACAGGGAAGCACATGCAAAATAGAGCTATTGACTATTGTTGGAAATGCTGAAGTAGAGTAAGAGTTAGTGTTGAGGCTTGTTCACGTGCTAGGTTTTATGTGGGTTCTTGTTTTAAAACAAACTGCACTTCACATTTTTGTATGATATAAGTGAACAAAACCTTTGTTGTACTCGGCTACTATTTTCATCCCTTCTCGCCATTAATTTAGTACACAAAAATATTTACTGCAGCAAATGTGAACAAGCATATTAAAAGGGATGAAATTTATCCATAGTAGAAGTAGGAGAAATGCAGGTAAGGTCTTTAGGTCTTCTAATATAATGTGCAAAAGACTGCAACTGAAACGGCTGTGTGTGTTTTTATTTTTTCTGTCGTGTGAATGGGCACTGTAAAGAATCGTGATCACATCATATCTTGCATTGGTGCATGTTTGTGTGAATGAGCCTAATTAGGCCTCTTAGTGATGATGGAGGCTACAAATATCTGTTCATGATGATTTGTATTGACACACTGATATATTAGCACCCAGATTAAAGGGGTCTGCATTCTCAATCAACAGGATTCACATGCATACATGTACATATCAGTCAAAAGTGGGTAAGGTGCTGTATTTTCAGGGTACATTATTTATTTATTGATTTAAACCATGTACATGTAAGATGAGACCCCAGACTGAACAAAAAGTGAATTTCCTGGAAATGTGCCCAACTCTCTTTGAATGTATACATTGTACCTCTCATACCATACTATGGGTTGCAGGAAAATTGAAATGCAATGTAAATACATTTCAAATTCAAACCCTACAGTTCATTGTACAAAAATGGATACATCATACATCATCTCAAACATATTGTATTGTACCGTACAGGTGTACAGTATTAAATATCAACAAGTTTGAGAGCAGAAGTATTGCAACCCGTCCTATATTTACATGTACCGTATGTTGTGCAAACATGTCCCATGTACTGTACACATACAGTAGTAATGTTCTCTGGTCCTTAGACATTATTTTTGATATATTGCAAACATGGAAGTGAAGTTCATTGTATTGCATTGTGTGTGTAGAGGGCATATTTACATTATTACCACACACATTGGTGACATGTCTACATTCGTGATATATCTTGTGTCCTGTCTCTCCTTTGATGACGTAGGGTGTCTAGTAATAATCCAGCATGACTTCCTAAGTGAGGCAGGGCTCAATTCCTGTTCAATATTAGTTGTGATCAATGCCCACAGAAGGCACAGATGATCATATCATTTTCTGTCCCTGTATACATTGTATGTCACGTTACATGTCTTTTTCATCTTCTCTCTTTCTCTCTCTCTCTCTCTTTCTCTCTCTTACTTTTTCTCCCTCTCTCTATCTCTTTCTCTCTTTCTCCCTCTCCCCTTCTCTCTCTCTCTCTCTCCCTCCCCATCCACATCCACCTCCCATCCCCTTGTCTCTCTAGAAAAAAAAAATTATATCTTATTCTCTTGAGATCCTTAATTTAATTCCTCTTTCTTTTTAATAATGACAAACAAGAAGGTTCATACAGTACCTGTACATGTATTTATGCCTTCATGGAGACTAATATGGGAATGTCCCATATTACAGTTATATTTGTTCAACTGCTGAGTCTATTGCTCACTTTAGACAGTTTTCACACCCATTAGTTTGGTATTATTTTCATGGTCATAGAGCAAGAATGTGATAGGTTTGCAAGTCAACAATAATTGTTTACTCTTTGGCTCATTACACACAGTCACACACAGTGTTTGTATTATATTGACTATCCTCATACATATATTTACTCATAATATTGCAGTCGGTAAATATACTAGTGATCTGAAATGGTATACAGGACCCCATTTATTGCATTAATAAATCAAATGTAGTACTATTATAGAGGCTTTCTGATATCAAGAGCTTTATGAAAGAGCCTTATAACAGCTAGTATCAGGCCTAGATTCTTGTCATCTTCAGCAGCCAATCAGTTTCCGTTCATATTAGCCGGTTTTTTTCTATATGAAAGTCCTACTGGATATAAAGTTGATTTTAATATTAGCAGGAAAAGTTTTTAAAAGATGGATTGATCAGTGAAACCTGAGGAAAATCTGATTGAGGCCGCGTTCATGCTTGATTTTGACGGCCAGAATCAGGCATCTGTTACGTGTTTAGTTTAAAACACGCTTGCGTTCATGCTCACTTTTGTAGAATCACCGAAAAACGGCGATCACGAACGCCGATCGTAAACTCACAAAAAGATGCGTTTACAATTGTAAACGCGTTTAAATGGGGTCAACGCACTGACCTCTAGTGGGTCTACGTAGCATGCACAGTGAAGGTCACACAATGCCACACAAGGAGAATTGCCTGGATGAGCCAGAGAAGTAAGCATGAACAGCTACACCGTGGAACTGCGATCACGATGAGCGTTTACGATGAGCGTTTGAGATCGCTCATTCTACCTTCAAAATCAAGCATGAACGCGCCCTAAGTGTAAGAAGGTTATGAAGTAGTAAAGTTGCATTCGATCAAACGCAAATTGTAAAGTGATATATCTTGCAATCACCTTTCACATACGGTACATGTGATATTGATTTCAAGGGATAAATAATTGCTAGCATTTCAGAGCTAATTGATTGAGCACATACTCTCACCCCTGGGACTGTTACAGTGGTGTTGACATCAGTGACAATGATTTATTCTGGCTGGCAGAATGCGAGTGATTTAGGGCCATATATCAAATTATATGGTTAAGACTAAGCTGTCCCCCCCCCCCCTCTCTCTCTCTCTCTCTCTCTCTTTCTCTCCCTCTCTCTTTCTCGCTCTAGTTCTCTGTCTCACTTTTTCTCTCTGTCTCACTTTTTTCTCTCTGTCTCCTTGTGCCTTCTTTCCTGTGTACATTGTACATCCAGTCTGTCTAATCCATTCACCCATCCTTTCTTGACTTAGCCTTGCTGTCTGAGACAAGCTTACACAAATTATGTACAGTAAGAGATTTGCAGAACATTTGAATTTTAGCTAATGTTAAAATTTTCCAAAATATGGAATTCATTTGAAATTTATCCTGTAGGAAGAGAGTAGAGACCCATGATTTTATTGTCTTTATAGTTAAATTGTTACCATTGTGTGTCAAGAATTGTAATTATTCTTATTGAAAAATCAATGTAAATCTTTCCAATACTAAACTTACCGGTATCTAAACATATACTGTATAGTGTATATTATTTTAGGAGTGTCCTTTAATATCTCTTTTTTGTTTTACATTTCTATAGACAAATTATTCAGAATGATATCAGAATGATACTTCCCATGTACATTGTAGTAAGCATTGGTTGATATGTTCTTCTTTGAATAATACAGCAACAAAGAGAGTGTAGTGTGTGTGCGCGAAGAAAGAAAACATTCATATGAATAGTAATCTGTCCAGCACACATGCATATATTTATCTGAAATAGGCTAATCTGCAACATGATATGTTGACTTAGACAGGAATGCATATTTGAGTATGTAGGCGGATAAGCTGGCGTTGACATAGGTCACTGAACTGGCATATCGGAATCATACATGTACATGTAGATGGGTTACAAGGATTCCATTCTTGTCATAGGTCAAGCCGACAGCAAGAAGTAATCTCTCTTAAAGGTATTACAACGTTTTGGTTAATTTTGAAAATTGGGTGGATAGTGATTCTTTACAATGTATCTACATGTAGATGGATGTATTATAAGCACGAAAAAAAATTAGCACCTAAAACACTTCTGCTTTCAATAAAAATTGAATATACAAATTTACAGGTGCTCCCGGTAAATTTTGATAAATTTCAAATAGCGCCTACGACCAAACGATGGTACATGTACATGTACATGTAGTACATGTAATTACATGTAGTTGTTTTGTTCTTTTTCATTTTTATATGTTCCTTTATAAATAGTACTGTTTTTTGGGGGTGTAAAAATAAAATGCAGAATTGCAGAGTGCACCGTGAGTATTTGATTTCATGTGGATTTGACGTCTTATTATTACAATGAAAAACTAAAATTATAGTGAGTTACAGTGTACCAAGTTATGGTACATGACTTTGTACATGTACCATAATGTGTGAGGTCACTGAGGTGTTGATGGTTTATTACTAAATCACTTTGTTTCTTCTGCTGGTATGTACAGGTACTTGGTGTGAAAGAAAGAATCATTCATAGTATGTCCATCCTGTGGTTTAGTAAGAGGCTTTGTCTCTACTGGTTTGTCGACTGAGTGACGTTTCTTAGTTTGAATATCAACAGGAAACAGATCCTTACGGGGGGGTCAGAGGTTTTCCTAGTGCTACTTCCTGAAGTTAAGACTGTTCATGCATTGTCTTCCTTACCAGGTGCCTGGTTAGTTCCCACTCATAGAATAGCTTTGTTCCCATGGTTTCTTCATTTCCAATATGAGTTAGTTTTGTTCTGCTCACTTTAATAATTCATTTTCTATTATATTTGAAAGATCCTGCATGAACAAGATTTGTCATAATGTAAAAATGTCTTAGATTTGTGTTTTCTGTGTAGAAATGTAGTTGTGGGAACACTCCTAAATGAAACTAGAGATTGCTTTCCTCTATTTCCTTTTATTTTTCGATGCTCCCTTGAGGAAGAGTTAAGCTCATGATCTTGGTAACACGTTTCCTGGGTAATAACGGCACCAGCACAAACATACAGCATGGCACACATGAAACTTACATTACATTACATAGAATTTGTACCGGTACTTGTGCGGAGAACCCTTTCACCTATAACCGTTATAGTTATTTCAACGTTAGTTACAGATTACGGTAGTTGAACTTGGAAGTGAATGAGAATATGGACCTAATGCATGCTGTGCCATGTTGAATGTACATGAAGGTTGGCAACATAAGTATTAAATTGGATGCAGTTTTTTATCTGGTCTATAATTTTGCTGTTTGGAAGGTCAGTGCCAGAATTCAAATGGTTACTTTCCCTATGAGATTTTAACCAATGATACAAGACTGGTGACAATTGCTCTGTTCCTGCTTGTATGAAGCCCTGTATTAGCTTCTTCTATGTTGTCTTCAAAGAAAGGGTGAGTGCAAGCATGGACCTAATGGTTCAAGTAAATTGACCTCTTCCATGTCGGGAGGCTCTGGTCATCTCATTAACAATATGAAGTTATGAACCAGTAATGATGATGGATGTCTACAATGAAGACTAATTTCCTGGTTGGTGTTGCATGTAGATGTGTCAATTGAATTATAGTTCTATATGAATAAGTATGTTTGGTTGTTTGCTTTTTGATTGTCTATTGACTATTGATGATGTATCAGCTCAGGGAGGTGGGAGGACCCCACTGATCAGCTAGGCTTGTTCATTGTACAAACAATCTGGGCTTTCGGTGCTTTCTGAGTACCGGTAGTTAAAAAGAAATCTTAAAATATCCATATTTCTTTAAGAATCTTCCCAAAGTATGTACCTGGCCCAAGACATGATTTTTATTGTCGAAGTGTTTGATTTCTGATCATGCAAACAAGTCAAACCTGGACAATTTGAAGAACAAATATCTTGTTAATATAGGAACAAGGTGTGGACAAGAATTGTGATGTGTTTGCTTGAATACATTTAGCCATTGAACACGTACCTTTGTACAGGCCTTAAATTTCAACATTTTTAGGGCAAGGCCACTTTTCTGTAGGGCACATTCCTATATTACAGCACCAATGGGAAGAATTGGAAAGGGCACAAAAAATCTCCAAGGCCAATGAGAGGGGCATTGAGGCCAATCAAAGGGGCATCCAAGGCCTGGCCTTGGATGGCCTTGGATTAATTTAAGCCCTGTTTGTAGGATGCCATCTCCCTTGAGCAAGCTTTCAGAATGTTATGTCCACATTGACTTTATGGGTGATTTTGTGCAATACAGCATGTCATAATCATGTCTTTGTCCCCAGATATTTCATCCAAAATGAACAATCTCTTGATACAGTATGTCCCAGGAATAAAGGTACTTTGCACTACCATCAGTCATACAGTACTACTGTACAGTAGTCATGTCCAGAGATCATTCAGTCATGACTAATGTCATACATGTTGTAGGGGAAACAATTGTAGGGAATAGCCTTATAGTGTCTTTTCTGACCTTTCTTTTTTTTACCTTGTTTATAAAGGCATACAGTACATACCGTACATGTATGGACAAATGAATGTACTGTACACTGTAAAGGGCTTCGGCTATATTTGTCACTTACTCTGGAGTTCAGGTCTGGCCTGATGGAGTTTTTTTTAAAGCAGAGGCATAGAGATTGAAGATATCTCCACTACAAATGTTTTCTTTTCCCTTTTGATATCAGTTGCCTCATATCGTTGGTAATTGGTTATGCTTTTCTTTTTTCTTTTTTTCTTTTAATGTTATCAAATGATTTCTGGTAGTGGAATGTTCCTGAATATTATACACATACACATGTACATGTACACTGTAGGCATAAAATATGTACATACATGTGTAGGACTACAGAATAGAAAGTCATACCTTGCTTGGGATTGAACCCACAATCTTTGCATCTGCAGTCAATTGTTTGCTTTACAATACAATCATTCAATTATGACACCTCTCCAATATGTTTAAAAGACATAACACGATCCTTTAGAAATTTGCGATATTCAAAGTGGCTAATAATTTAAGAGCATAAAGGGACAAATTATTTACAAGTATTCATTTTACGACCAGTATATAAGTTTAGTTGGAGTATTTCCTTGCAAGGCTTGCATTCACAATGTTCTTGAGTCTATGAACTTGCATAGTACTTACCGGTACAAGTCACTTTAACTCATGTTTAGGGTTCAACTTCGATATGTAATCTTGGTCAACCTCTGAAGAGAAGTAATGTTTCAAACTTTCAATCTAATGTTTTGAATACCAGGATAGAACTCCAAACATAGAGAACGAGTGGTGCCTTGGTGATCAGACCCTACCCAGGCTGGTAGTTTATAGAACAAAGTTCCTCTCTTCTTTCAAACAGCTTTGTAGCCCTCAGTATTGCAAGTGGTTAGAGGAGGATTCATACATGTTGTTGAGATAACCTTTAAAGGCTACCAGACAGAATGCTATATCATCGTTGAGAAATATCATGCTGAGTAATCTCAATCCTAACATGCAATTTTTGTCATTTGATTTTCAGCCCCCAGCTGAGGTTCAAGCAGCCTCAACAGACAGAGCAGTGGTTGTTATCAAGGTAAGCTTCATTCAGCTCAGTCATTCAGACATTGATCTCAATTGAGAAGTAGATTAAAGATCCATAGGATGCCAGTATCATATCCTCCGTGCCGCCCTGTCCACTCCCATGTCCCCCAAAGCCCCACCCCATGTCCATCCCAAAGTCCCACCCCATGTCCATCCCAAAGTCACATCCCATGTCCCCCCCCCCCCCCCCCCCAAAGCCCCACCCCCATGTCCAGTGGCGGATCCAGCCGGCGGGAAGAGGGGGGGCCCAATCCGTGAGAAAATATTAGTGCTGACTCAGCCGGCCGGTGAATATGCGGGGGGGGGGGGGGGGGGGCGCTTTTGTTTTTTGTTTTATAAAGGTTAACTTTACGTTATTATCCTATTTTTTTTATCGTTTTGGGGGGCTAGGGGGGGGGGGGGGGGGCCGGGCCGGAATAATCGCTACGTGGATCCGCCCCTGCCCATGTACACCCCTCCCCCATGTACACCCCCCCCCCCCCTCAACAGTAGTATGAAATATTGCTAACATACATTTGTATGCGATACTACCACAGGTACATTTGTACACCCATGGAAATTAATAACCAACAAGTATTCCAATTAGCTTATCAATAGTTTCATTTGAACTTGAAGATGTCTCTCTCTTTTTTTTTGGGGGGGGGGAGGGTTCAAGTTTGATAATGTATCTGCTGCTGTTTGGAATTTGTTTAGATTTTAGGCTCCACATGTTGTGTAGTAGAGAACAAAGGGCTTTGTACAAGGGAATGTTTTCTATTGAGGAATGCTGGTCAATGACAATGATACTAAATACAATGTACAGTATACATGTAGGTCAATGTGGACAACATGGGTCATGAACGGTTGAAAGGTGGATACCTCTCTCCTGACTGGATGATGTAAATGACAATCAAGAAGTCTTCATAATGGAATTACAAAGGATCATTCGATACAAAGAACAAGCTTGATCATGTAGGATTGCTTGTAAATAGATTCAGGTTGAAGTCTGTTTTGGAGTGTGATCACAAACCCACCTCTTCTAGAAGGAAAGTGTTAGAAGACATTCACTGGTAGACAGCATGTGTAGATGATGAATTCATGTTTACATGGAGCTCATTATTGGGATTGCTTTGAAGCAGAGTGATACTGTCCTTATGCCCAAGGAGTGTATAACTACCATGAATACCTTGATGTTGTCTTTGATATTTCCTTGAGGATTCACCATTCCAGAGTCTAAACAAGGGAGTGACACAAGTCTTCAAATAATGTCATACTGTAGTGGTGGTTATTTTACCTGACTGCTAAGAAATCATAGATGCTTGTTTAGTAAGCAATGGTAATGAGGAATAATGCCTTAGTTACCAAAGGGCACTAGCTCATCGCTTTGGTTTTTGACCCAGGTTGCCGGATTACAAGACCACTGCTCTACCAACTAAGCTATTGCGCCTCCTCGTAGAGATGTGGAAAGAGGGAGAAAAAAATAAAACAGATTAATATAATTTCTCCTTTTGATTAAAGATTTGAATGTTAGATCTGAGTAATGTGGTATCTGAATGATATTTTTAATATGTTTTTCGTATTTCTTTTTGCAATTACAGAGAGAAGACAGACTATACATATTCAAGAAGGTAAGAAGATATTGTTCATTTTGCCTTGACAGTTTAAAATATTGTTATTATTATTCATCACTTATTTCATGAAAATTACAGTTACTTGAATATACATACATTCATGTACATGTACAGTTGTACATGTAGTTAGTGAATTCATTTAATAATTATTTTTTATTTTGTTACTATTAATTTTAGATTATTCATCCTTTAGCGATTGGAATTATCATGAAGTATATTTGTTTGAATTTCTTTTGCATGAGAATAATTATGAAGCAAAGGTTTTGTCCGTAACATATTGATTTATTTCTTATTGATTCATGTATTTTGCATGAGAATAATTATGAAGCAAAGGTTTTCTCCGTAACATATTGATTTATTTCTTATTGATTCATGTATTTTGTTAATATTCTAAAAATGTTTAAATTTTGTGTCTGTTTGTTACAGTGCAAGTTACTCGTCATCTGTAAGCCAGTCGGGTTCATTGCGCAGGGTAGCCAACTCTTATGAGACTCCGATAATGTCTAGGAGTGGCCAAGATGAAAGTGAGTTACTACCCCAGACACCACACTCTGCACAACCTGGTCACAGATACTCCACACGATCATCAGCAAGGAGGAGCAATAGACTCCCTGGACAGCAACATGAAGGACAATATGAGAACACACCTTTCCGTGAACCTGCAAAGTCGCATCGGACCAGGCGGGTCACCAAGACCGCAACGCATACGTATTCTGACCAGTCCGGGATGCAGGATAACGCAAATGAAGAGGCTTACAGAAATATTCATGAATCCAGTGTTACTGATCGCTCAGGTGCGATATCAGAGACCAGTCATAGAGAAATGCTGACACGTAAAAATCAGGAGAACAGAAGCTTGCAAAATATGTATGGTAAGTATACCATTTATGTTTCCCTTGTAATGTTTTTTTTTTGCTGATGCAGGTAGCATTTCACTGGTACATACTGTAGTTAACTCCTGGCACCATCTTTTTTCAGTAAGTAAGGCAAGCCAGTGAAAAAAATTGTCATTCTTGTGTTAAAAATTATTAAATGCATAGACCTGTGACTTGGTGATCTGTGTGAAATCAAATTATAAATTTTCTGCAGGCAGTCATTATTTTTCTGTTTCTTATTTTGTGCTAGGTCTGGATGGAAATGAAAGTGAATTTTCAGGTGAGTCTCTTAATTAAAGAAAATAAATTATTTGTAACACAACAGATGAATTAATAATTTGGCAAATTTATATTATATCTGTTTGTATGGACATGCACACGCGGAAGCTTGTGTATAATATTGACCTTGTTGTTAACCTGTTAAATGCTACAGACTGAAATTAAACACATCTAAAATGCATGTGAAATCAAGACAAAGCTATCGAAAATAATATCGCTAGTGATATTCGTTTGTCTCGCAATGTGGTCAATAAGGAATCTAAAAGATCACGACGTTTCGTATGCTACTGCGATACTTCGTCAGGTGATAAAAACTATTGTAAGCAAGGGTCTTTTATACTTTACGGGAGGACCGGCGGAGAGGTCTATAATTCGATCGATAATTGGAACAATAACGCCCAATGCCTATTGGTCGACGCACACGGTGATAGACCAATCACCAAGGCCGCTGGTTCGGCCGCTGGTTCGGCTGATGCACCAGGCCTATTGGCCGACGCATACGGTACTCAACCAATCAAGACAAAGCTGTCTATATAACTATTACTTGACTTGTGAATAATTTACAGAGTTAAACTTTGATCTTGATTAGCTGCTTAGCAGTCGTGAAGTGAAAGCAATGCACATTGTACATGTGCGTAATAGAAAACGTGTGAATATATCCACGGTAACATTTCAGTTTATCATGTACTTTCTCTTTTTATCACCATTTCTTGTGTGTATGTGTGTCTGTCTGTGTGTACAGATAGTGATATTCCCTCTGGTGGTACAAGTACAACAACCATCACCACCATCACAACTACCACCTCCACAACATGGCTACAACAACAGGGCAACCACTACCACAATCAAGCTGGGCTCTTCCCAATCTTCATGAGAACTCTCTTCTCAACCTTGGTTGTGATAGAGACCATTGTAAGAACAGTGGTTTGCAAGACGATCACAGTCCTCAAATCAGCTTCATCCAGTGTGGGGTCAAAGGTATCATCAGCAGGGTATTCATTAGGTGAGTTATGATGACTGAGACTGGAAATCATATAGAGTTATGCCATCACAGATACTAGAAAAGTAGCAAGAGAAAGAAATGTTAAAGTGATTGCTCAAAAATATTGCAAACAACTCGTCAGAGATGCCACTCTAAGTGACTCAAGGGAACATAAAATACATTAAACATTAGCTGATTCAGAACTGTCAGCCTGTTACAAAAATATTGAATTTACTCCTATTTGATAATACTATTTCTCAAAAGTTTGTAGTTTCCTTTCTAGCCATTCTCCCATGGGAGTCATGATCTTGATTGGAATAGAGATGTCAGAGTAGTACATATCCATTGACCTGCATATTTAAAGGTGGATATGGTTGTGCATAATGACTGGCTTTTGTGCAACCAGAGAATGTATACCGTCATATAATACCTGTATAAATGATTTCTTTTGTAGGAGATCTGTTGATGTGGTTGCTGTCGTGTTTGTGGATGTTAGGACGCAAGGTTTCTGATGCATGCAGTGCTATGTGGTATAATCCTTGGTTCTACAGCTTCCGTAGGTAAGTTTCTAGTATTACCAACGGTTCTACAGCTTTGTGAGGTGAATTCCCCATTGCTTTATCATCACACTTTCTCTTATCTTGGTATTACCACTAAAAAAAAGATTGAACTGAAAGGCCTCTTTTACTCCCTTCATTTGTTATACCAGTAAGGCTTGATGTTGTGCATGTGAGTGTGTGTGTGTGGTGGTTATTTTACCTGACTGCTAGGAAAGCATAATTGCTTGTTAGAGGAGGAGGACCGACTGTTTAGGTCCTCTCCTGGGGATGAGGATTGATGCCTTACCAAAGCGCACTAGCGCATCAACTTGGTTTCGAACCCTGGTCGCCGAAATACTGGTCGCCAAAATACTGCTCTACCAACTGAGCTATCGCGCCTCCTCTGTGAGGAACAGATGATAAGCATTTGTCGTAGCATACGTATTGACTCTCTCTTCCAAACTTTTCAATGATGAAAAAGAGGAAAGATGCATATTTTCACAAATGTAAATATGTCTAAAAAATTATTCATTATATTTCACCTGTTTTAAAAATAGATTACCGTCTATGCATGACTTTGCATGTAATACATGTAAGTTTTTCAAAATATGCAATAATATTGCAATATGTATTACAAGGATACCAAAGAATTTGTATGTTCATGTATATACTAAATATCTTCTATGTTTTGTTTTCTGTTACTGTTATGTGTTTATGTTCATTATTGTTATTGCATTTCATTGTTACCAAACAGGGCCTCATGTCAGTATTTCAGTAAATCTAGGAACACTGCAAGTAAATATGTATTCGACAGTAATACGTTTAAAGTGTGGGTCAATATGTTTTGTATAATTGAACAGGGCACCCATTACCACATTGCAACATGGCCCACAGTATGGCAGAGAAAGTGAGATGTATTCAACAGGTGGTGAATACACAGAAACAACTACCACTACCACAACTATTTTAGAAGAAGAGAGAAGAAGGAGAAGAGCTGGTGGTATTCCATTCTGTTGCTTTTGTCTTCCTTTACTCCTGCTGTTGGGTGAGTTTGAGTAGAAGATGTGTGAAAGATAAACATTTTTTAAAAAATCAACGGTGTACCCTCTAGTGTAGGGAACATGTTTATTCTGAGTGTAAAGAAAGAGTAAAAACATGTTTCATCACAACTTTTTTATTTATGATAACACCAATATATAGTTTTGTGAACACTTGCAAATTGTGTTGACTGTGTACCGGTATGTTGAAAATTTGTATGATTTTAATTGTAATCAAAGTACTTGAGGTAATGGGAATTTTCATTGAATTTGATATTTCCTTGAAAGATCGTCGAAAATAAGATTCGTTAATGAATGCATTATATTTGGATTGGTCTTTTAACCCTCAAGAAAATTGTCTCTGAGCTGGTGAGCAAATTGAAAGTGTCTAGATATGAATATTCTTTATTACGTAAAAGAAACATTACCTTAGAACACAAGATTGAAATGAAATGGGAGTTGAGTGGTCGAGGATACACAAAAATAATTATAATTGTACTTTTTTTGAAACTCAATTAACATCCTTTTATTTCAAGTTATTTCACAATGCTGTAGCCTTAAATGCATTTTTATTCAAAATTGGAAGGAGTGATTCTCCAATGTGTTATTTATGTAAAAAGTCTTGAAACATATATTGTGTGAGTGTGAAATGGTTGTTCCTTTATGGAAAGAACTGACTGATTATATTGACTATATGATTAAGGAGTCCACAATATATGCAGATTCTAGTCATGTCTTTGGTGTTGACATTGGCAGTAAACATGACAAACGTATAACTTATTTGTTTCTCTGTTTTTAATGTTACGTTATTAGATGTAAATTTCAGCAAACTAACCTAAATTTTCAAGCTTTTATTAATTTTCTAAAAATGAAGAAAAAGATTGAATACAAGACTGCTGATAAGAGAGGTAAATTGAGCCTGCACTTTAAAAAATGGACGTTTGAGTTGTAGACCATCAAGGTCCCTACCTCTACATAAGAAGATAACAATATTGTGTAGTTAGTATAGAGACATTTCTTGTGTGTGTGTGCGTGTGTGTGTGTCTGGGTGTTTTGTGATGATTTGTGTAGTGCTGTGTTGGGTACTTTTATTCCTTTCCATGTTTTTAAAATAAGGTTATGGATAGTTTTGTTTGTTCATTTATTGTAGTAGTATACTGTAGATCGGTTGCTACTATGCAGATATATTGTATGATACACTTTTTCTTAGATATGTTTTCATCTGCTACATAACCTGTACTTTATGTTGTGTAATAAAAACACTAAAACAAGAACAAAAAGGTTATGAGAATTTTCTGTGAAAGAAAAGACACTGATAAGTATTGAGTATTGTCCATCTTTGAGACTGCCTTTTGCATATTTTATTGATAATCTCATTCATTGAATTATTTTTGTTAATTTCCCTTCATTTACAGCTGTATCGTCAGCAGCAACAGGCAGATATTTCATCTTCCCACTCCTAGCAAGGAATGAAACCAATCAAACAAAGGTACGGTAGATAAAGAAAGAAATTATGAATTCAGAGGATCAAAAATTGGTTATGCAATACAATACCTTAACCCTTCTCAAAATTGTTTGTATTCATAAGTATTGGAGCAATAGTGCCCTGTTTTTTTCCTTTAACTTTCATATGAATCAAGTGATATTGAGCAAAAATGGTGCTTGCATTTATGAATAATCACAATTTATTCATTGTTAAATCTCTCGCAGTATAGATTAGATGGCAATTGGAAGGTATGACTTACATAAGCCAACATTTCTAATTCCCTTCCTTAATTTAATGCAAAAAATGTCAGAGCTATACAGGAATCAGGAATTAACTTGTAAGTAATGTTGAGAATGCCCTTTAAAATAATCACCTTCCTATTGTTGTCTTCAATGTTTTTACTTGTAGGGAGAGTCATCTCTTCATCCCATCAACCAGCAATTCATCTTCTTACAAGATCGGATCAATTATTGGTTCACGCCATCCCCACACTCTGATCAAGCACCACCACCGGACCAAGGGGTTTTCCTTGGTGCGATGGGAGTAGAGGGGTGTATCAAGTGCCTTAAACAGGATCAGTTGATGGGTTGGATTGATTCAGCAGTACAGAGAGAGGTTGGGGAGCTTCGTGTCCAACTTTATAGCCAGAAAGATCAAATTCTACTTGTGAGTCATTTTAATGCACCTCTTGAGTTTATCTCCCATATCAAGTATTATATATCAATGAAGCATTCTGCTATGAATATTGCATCTTCAGTAATGTTGGTTGAAGGGCTAAATTGAAATTAACTACATATCATGTTTTCTTTGAATTTACAATCTGAACATCGATAGTTTGAACAATATTTGTGACTTACACCCAGTAAATAAGATGGATTGAAATTTGAAATTTCTCCCAGGAAGCATTACATTTATAAAAAATCTGAACATCATCATCAAATTTACTTTATGATTTAAAATGAAAATTACTGAGAAACCTGTGCCCATATTGTTAGGGTGTCGTGGAAATGTTATTAAATTGTGATATTATAGGATAAAACTTGCATGATTCTCAGCAGCAAGCTCAAATATAATATGCTATCTGTCATAAACATATGTTTTCCCTCCTTTTCTGCTATGTTCTCAGCTCCAAGAGCTGCGAGGCCGGCAATCTAAAGAGATTCAAGCTCTCCAAATGCAACTGACAGACACCATAGCGAGCAACTCAAATTCTGCACCAAGCAGAGCCACGATGGACCTCATCAATTCATTAGAATCAAAGTTTTCAGATCTCACAGCAAGCATACGGATGTTACAACTCAAGGTACAAAACAAGATGTCAATGATTGTTAGGGGGGGGGGGGAGAGGGGCAAACAATTTGTCCTTAAATGATAGCATATACACAATATGATTTGAAGACGCATAGAAAAAACAGCAGTTGAAGATGGAATTGCGTGTATATCAAAAAACATATAATTGAACTTCAATTGTGATATAAGTTCTTCATAATTGCAATGTGCTTTAACATTAATTGCACTTATTTATACTACTACTAGGCATTTTAGATGCGGATGAAAGACAAACTCTGCACTTGTTTATCTCACTTCATGTTTGTGAATCTATTCCCATCAGGTTGATTCTGCTGCTGAACAGACCGACAACTTATCCCCTGCCACAGTTAATCTACGTAAAGACTTCACAACTCTAACAGGCAGTTTGGCAGAGCTAAGAGGATCCTTGCAGCGTTTACATACCAAGTGTGTAGCCGATGCTCAACTAGCAAAGTCGTCAAATCGACAGCGGAGAGGTGATATCAATTTGTTGAATGCCAACATGCTCACAGTCTCACAGAAAATTGCAGAAGTGCAAGGCCTAGAACTCACTCTCGTACAGCTCAAGAGAGAGATGGAGACCTTTTCACAAACAGATGGCCATCATTCCATGCAACTTACATCAGTGGTGGATAACATTAACTCTGTGGAGGCAAGTCTTACAGCAATCCGCCAGGAAATGCGTGACATTGAGCTTAATGCGACACAGGTTGGATCAAACAGCGGGACGTCTGCTAGCCATTTGTCGGCTTTGTATGAGGAGATGTCTGTCCTGAAGCAGGATATGACAGACATGAAAATAAAACATGTTGGTTATGAGGGTTCCATTGAAGGCCTGGTCAACAAGCATTCATCTCTTTTGAATGCTGCAAAGGTCACAGAGACCGACCTGTCAGAATTGAGAACGGCAGTCAACCAGCTGATGTCTACAGATATCAACAGTATCTTGGAACGGTTGAGTCAGCTACAAACCAGATTAAATGGTCTTGAGAAGGACAGTAGCCAGCTGCAGCTCAACGTGAACACCTTACAGTCATCTAGAACTGTAGTCCAGCAGGGTGATACTGATGCAGCAGTCAATACAGGGGCCATTGATCTCTTGCAGGCCAATCTCAATAAACTTGGCTCTCAGTTTGCCAGTCTGCAAACAGACATTGCTAGTATCCAGCTTAAGGTGACAGAATTGAAGACATCTGTCTCACAAACAACCCAGACAGTAGACATCCACTCTGCTAAGCTGTTAGCTTTGAGTAGGAGCATTAATGCCTTAGAGAAGAGTCTGAATGGTTCAGTGGTGATGCTGTCAGAAGCAGATGGTACATCTCATTCTTTGATCAGCATCAGAGACATGAATGTCCTCAAGGAAGAGATGGATGCAGTGCATGTGGCCATCAGCAAACTTCAGAATGAACTTGCAGGAGAGACTGCTTCTGGTATCACCATAGTAAACTCTGAAATCAACTTGTTATCCAGTAAACTAGAGCACCTTGAAGGGAGATTGGATGAAGTCAAATTGGAGGCATCATTGGCTAGCCTTGATGATGCCATTAGAGATGTTACGCAGGGTCAGGCAGGTCTGCAAGATAATGTAGTTAGACTCCAGTTCAACACAGACTTGATCAAAAAGCAGACTTCACGTGCTAATGGTGATACTATCCAACTAAGTGTGCTTGAAACTAGGCTGAATGATCTTGCTTCATCTATTCAAGTCTTGCTGAGTGGTGGATTCTCTGCTGGATCTACAGGAAGCACCTCTTCACAGAATGTAGATTGGATGAAGGGAGATATAAATGCCTTGCGTCAGACCCTTGCTGATATCAATGCCATCCTGTTTGTTCAAGACAGCTCCATTGAATCTTCATCTACCTTCCTAGCCTCCATCCAGGACAGACTCAACTCACTCGATGTAGCTTTGGCTGATCTGAAGATCTCTCAAGAATCAGGAAATGGTGAACTGAAAGCAGCTCTTGTAGGACTGCAGGCAGAGATGAACAAGCTTGGGCTAGAACTTCAGAGACTTGAGACTGCCCAGAAAGAGAGCAGGTATGAATAATTCTTCAGCTTATGTTATGAGTAGGTATCATGACTAATTTTCACTTGGCCAAGTTAAAGCTGTAATTCTTTATGAAAAAATACCTTTCAATCAGCTAGTTGTATTTACAACCTAAGCATGTATGGTACACTTGTGAAATTATACTTGAATCTAGGATTCTGAAGTGTGCTAAACAACTCTCTGTGCTCTCAGACGGAACATACCAAAGTAAAAACATGGTATATTATGTCGAAATTTGTAAACCTACTAACAAAAATGAAGTACTTTTTATGAATATGATAAGCTGAGCAGTTAAATCTTTGATTCCTTTACAGTGGGGGTATTGGTGTTGCAGCTGGATTAGCAGGAGCTACTCTCGGAGGGGCTGCTTGGGATGATGACCTGTCTAAGCTCAAGGCCAACGTGTCTCAGCTTCAGCAGCAGTATGCTCATCTAGAAGTAGATGTCATCAACTGCTGTAAGAACAAAACAGGGGCAGCTGTAAGTATAATAAGGAATATTACTATTGTATAGCTGTTGGTATCGTGAGATTGGGTAATATATTGGGATTTTGTAGTAATAGTAAATGGATGAAAAGAAGAACGTAGAGTGAAAAAGTTTTATTTTGTCCAAATACTAAATCATAGGCCTTGAATGTTAAAAGGAGCATGTCCCTCTGGACTGTCAGTGGAGCACAGAAGTCTTAATAATTCATACCCAAGAGAAGGGGCATGATAATAAGGGCATCAAAGTTATGTCATTGAGAGAAAAGCAATGCAAAGAAGACAGTATTACAAAAAGAAGAAAAAAAAGTACCCTGCCCCCTTCTTTAAAGATGGCAGCAAAATGGCTTGAGAGTTAAAGAGTTCATTAATCTGTCACTGTGGAATAAAAAGCCACTAAATTAGTATTGTTTCTTTTCTTTTTGAACGATACAAAGGAAACAAATAATGAGTTGAAAAGAAGAAAAAAAAGGTGTGGGCAGGGATGCTAAATTTAGATTTTCTTCTTTACATCATCTAAAATGCTTTTGCTTGATGGCTTCTGCATTTTCTCCAATAACTCTGGCATACCATGATATGATAAATGTGTTGTCATTACAGGGAATGCCATGGTTCTTCCCGTTCGTATCTACTGGTGGTAGTGGAGCAGCCGGAGGATCAGCTGCTGCTGGAGGAAGCCTAGATGAAGATGTAAGTTAGTCTAACCCTAACCCTACATGAAAACTACTATGATTGGTGGCCTCTATAGGTGTGGATTTAAAAATAAAAATGAGTCTTAAAATATGAAATGAGCTAAAATTCAAGTTAACCTAACTCTTAAAGGGATCGTTTAACAATGTTCAATATGAGATGCACAGCCTTACGTGTTATCAATGTCTGTGATATGGTATTATATTGAAGCCCTAAAAAAATTGCTTTTCAAAATGATCAAGAAGTGCCTCAAAAAAGTAAAAATCTTTGAGTGACCGGTTTTACCATACTCGTTTTCCCCAATGGACTGCAGTGTTATGAAAACCGTTTGGCGTTTGGCAAACGAAGAATTTGATTTCGATTTTCAATCATAAATATCTTGATAATCAGAGAGGCGATCGGCTTGTAAAAGTCATGGAGTTCCTGTCTGACTTAAAGTTTGCAGCATGAGCTAAATCAAGGATTTGTTTGAAGGATCTAAGACAAAGTTACCGGATCCCTTTAAAGCTCACATATACATGTTTGAAAGGAACCAAGCACTAGAATTTGCAACTTTGGATGAAAAAGATTGAAAACTGAGTGAAATGACACATGGGTTAAAACCATAGATTAGACTCAGGAGACAGAAAAGTATCTTTGGTATTCAATTTGGTTCCACCCATTATGTGACAAAGAGGGGTATCATTCTTGCAATTTGATGCGGTATGCAAACAAATAGTGCAGATATATGCTAGTATACTTGCTATTGCTGTTGTTACCTCATGTTTATATGTGTGTAGTTTTATGTAATTGTTGAACGAGCGTAGAGCATCAACATTGCATTAAGCATCTTAAAAACATCTAATATCTTAAATATCAATTATTGTTGTGATCTTGGCACATTCATTTTAGTTCAGAGCTTAATGTAGTGAATCTAACAACCTTGTTACAGAGTACTGGAAAAGGAAATTATAAATTGAATTTCTTCATTTGTATGAGGCAGCAGAATATACATGAAAACAGTCTCTTTCAAACATAATGAAAATTACCATATAAATTGAAATTGTCTTTGATGTGATAGATTATAATAGAATTTGTTTTGATCTTTTCCCAGCGTGTGAAGAGCATTGTGATCACTGCGTTTGACATGTACAATGCTGATAAGACAGGAATGGTGGACTATGCTCTAGAGTCAGCAGGAGGAAGTATCATCAGTATCAGATGCTCCGAGACCTACGCCTTCAAGACCGCCCTCTTTAGTTTGTTTGGGATACCTCTCTGGTATCTGAGTAACTCACCAAGGACAGTTATTCAGGTAAGAGTAGTAAACTGGTATTCAGACTTTGATTTGATTTGATGATTGGCCTTCAAACTATCAATTAAACTTTACAGTGACAATTTAATACACAGATTTCTATAATTTGCACTGCACCAGGTACAACTACAGTCGGCTTTGACCATTTAATAATATTTGTCATTACACGACCAACATTAGGAATGCAGTGACCCCCAGAGAAGAATGTGACTATCTGAAGAAACTCACATGATATGGTCAAAATAATAGTTTGTTTCTTTGTACTCCTGTATTTGTGACCATACTCTCATCTTTAGTTCTATTGTACTACTATTATTATTTGTCTCTTTATATCTTTAGCCTGATGTACATCCAGGAAACTGTTGGGCTTTCAAAGGAACCCAAGGCTACATTGTGATCCAGCTAGCTGCTACCATTAAACCCACAGCATTCTCCTTGGAGCACATCCCCAAAGCCTTAGATCCTGCAGGAATAATAGATAGTGCTCCAAAGAACTTTACAGTCTGGGTGAGTTTGTGCTTATTGAACACCATTTTGCTTTCTCTCTCTCTCGCCAGTGTTCTGTCAAAGGCAGGTCCGCACACCACAGCCCTCTTTAGTTCTTTCTCCATCCCTCTTTAGCTGTCCTCTTCATTATGTCATATGATCTGTCACCATCCCAATTATGGGTCTACCTCATGGTCCCATCCTTCCCAGGTATCCCTGAGCATGTTGTCCCCCATAATATGTGTCTTATCCAGTTTTTATGCCATCTACAGATTTTTTTTCTCAAGTGCCATCATTCATTCACTCTCTCTAGTACTTCTTCATTGGTGACTCTGTCCCTCTAACTAATTTCTTCCAATCTTCTCCACAACCACATTTCCTGTAAGCGTAATGATTACATTGATATTGCAGTACTCCCCCTGCACACAAACCCACAGTGGTGTTTTACATGACTGAACAGGAGGTGATGGTTTGTTCTATATTATTATTTTTTCTCTCCAGGGATTACGAGATGAGTATGATCATGATGGCTACCTGCTTGGTTCTTATGTGTATGATGTAGATAGTAGTCCTCTTCAGTTCTTCCCTGTACAGGTAAGCATATAACAACTCATTATTCTCACATGATGCAGTTATTCTTCTGTTAACAAATAGTACTATGTTTTACCCTCGTACATTGACTAGTATACAAATATACCAAGCTGTGAGAAAGAATAGTGGAAATTATTTATCTGAGGAGGGACTGGCATAGTACTATTTTTCTGAGGGGTGAAGCCCCCGAGAAAATATAGTAGCTTTTGCCAGTCCCTCCTCGGATAAATAATGTCCACAATTCTTACAAAATAAATGCTTGGTATATTTGTTTTATATCCCTTCTTAACGATCCGAACCGATTTGACACCAATGTTTAAAATTTTTTTTTTCTCATGTCACCCACATTGGGGTATTGGAGAAGTTTGAGTTTGTCAATTTAACTGCACCTGCGCACAATTATATCAACGCGCATTTAATGGGACGCGCTAATTGCGCATTACTTTTGATTGAACGTGTGATGTCACAAAATCACAATGCTTATCTACCTGAAAATCTCAAAGTTCTGCCCAGGAAAAAATAGTGAAAAATATTCACATGACCACCAATTGACCAATGGATGTATTTAGAAAAATCATGAATATTCATAGAAGGGATATAATGTGGTTTATAAATAAATAGGTTATATTAATAATAATATTGGTGAGGTTGCTAACTGATGTCTGATGTACACGTATGTAAGAACAAGCCTAAAATGTTTGTTTGCATTATGGGAAAATTAGTTTACTAATGGACTGCTGCAAGATATCACACATTAAAGGTAAGCTTATACTGAACCATGACACAATTATGGATAAATTTATTTTGAATTTCAACAACACTATCCATGAAATTGATAGGAAAAGTACTGTGCATACATATTGTGCATAATATAATGCAGCATATTGCTAGTGCTTCTTTAGCCATGGAAAGGCAAATGAGCATTGAAGACCTTTTTCATTTTATGAGAAGGTTGTGAATAAGATTTTGGGGTGTTTATTGTAGATGTGAATAATTAATTCAAAGTTTTAATGTGATCAATATCATGTATATATATCTGTTGATTGTTTTATGCATATTTCTCTCAAATCTATACTTTAAAAACACTTTTTAGAGCTTTTAATATGTAATCGTTAACTAATTGTTTACAAGAGATACCTTTGTTTGGTTGGATCTCTTTTTCTAATCTGTATCTTATCACGTTTAATTCCTTGTCACAGAATCAAGATTCAGGCCCGATACAATTTGTGGAGCTGAAGATAGGTAGTAACCATGGGAACATGGAGTATACATGTCTGTATCGGTTAAGAGTACACGGTGTGCTTCACAGATGATAGTGTAAACATCTAAAGCTCATTTCATCTTCCATTCTTTTCTCTCTCATTTCATCTGGGATGTATATACAGTTTACTAAATTATTCAAACCCCTTGTAAATTTGGATGTCTTTTTTTTTTGTAACTCAAGAATGAAAGGTGGACTGGTTGAATTAGAGCCTTTGTTTAATACTTTTAGATGTAAGCTTTGATATGTCACATTCTTAAGAAACTTAAGTGAGATAAATCAATTTTTCACAAACTTAAAAATATACAAAACATTGTAAGGGTATGAATAATGTAGTTGTTTACTGTAGATTTTTTGTAATGAAATCAGTTTTTATATTCATGTTATGTGATGTGTGTTCACATGCTTGAATTTCCAGGAAGTTTGAATGATTTCACAACAGTGCATGCTAAAAGGAAGGTATGGAGTGATCTTTTCATGCAATATATGAATGGGATTTAATCCAAGAGCATAGATACAGAGCTACTGTCCACAGAATAGAATGTTCTTTGCAGATAGATTGATTAGTCCATTGTTAATGAAACTGGGTGGTTTCTGTATTAAGCTTATTGGGAATGAGAGAATTCAGAAGTCAAACCGGTTTAAAACTTGTTATTACAACTTACACGAGATGTGCTCTATGTAATAGATTTACAATTGAAAGTGTTTCACAACATACTGTTGGAAACTTACTCATAATCTTTGATTCATCCTAAAGTTGTTAACCACAATCCATGTGTGCAGTTGGTATACGGTTGCTGTAAGACATGGATTTAATGTTACATGCATGTGATCTACCTGCTCTCAACTACTTTTGACTCATAGTCTATCAGAGAGTTATTTAGTGTTATGAACTTACATTAGAGACTCAAACAATAAAAAGGAACTTCATTGTGATATATTTCATGAGAAAAATGTAACAGTAATCATCCTTTATAATATTCAGGTATTAACCTCAAAACATTCTTTTTCAAGCATTAACACTTCAGGCTGGTCTGCGATACTGCATCTATGCAAATGATACATATGTATATACTTGTACATATACAAGCCTACAAGGGCATCACTGTAAATAAATCTTGCAATATGTTTATTACTTGTACATAGTATTATGGAAAGAATATTTTTCCATTCTACTTGTAATGAACCAAAAATGTAAATAGCCAATAGCATTCAGTAGGTTTAAGGTACTGTAGACAGAAAACACCTCTGCATTATTAACACACCTACATGTATCTCATCACATACATGTATTTTATGAAATGTACATTGTAGTTTCTGTGAGAAAAATATTCAGTGCTGTCGCACAAAACCATATCTTGCTTCACTCCATATATACAGATATTACATTAAAAGTAAAGTAAGAAAATGTCTTATACATGTAGTATGTATCTTATCAATGTTACCATATCGACAAGAATGAAAGGTTATCTATACATTGGCGAAGCCCTGCTTTGTATGAAGAGATTCAATCTTGTTCTTCTAATCCAAGAAATAGTATACAAATATACACTGCCTTGAGAGGTTCTGGTTAAAACTATGCGCAAGAGGTGACTCCAATAGTACTATTTGCTGAGGGGCGCAGCCCCGAAGCAAATGGTACTTTTGGAGTCACCGAGGCCCATAGTTTAACCAGTACCTCGACTAGAAGGCATGGTATATTTGTTTTATATCCTGCATCAAAAAATTATTTAAAAAAAAAAAAACATTTTTGGGAAAAAAAATTTAGAACAAAAAAAATGTCAATTTTTATCTAAAGAGATTTAAAATATTTTATTTTTATTAAATTAAGATTTGAAAAAAAAATTGATTCAATTAAAAAAAAAAAAATCCCATTTTTTTTCAACTCCCAAATAGTAAACCCAAATAGTACTCTCATATAGTAATTTCTAAAAATAGGTCAAATATTTTTGGTCATGTGACGAGCTCTCAACCAATCAAAAGACAACAAATTTTTGATGCAGGATATAATTACTAATAATAATTTGATAACAATTATAGAGTGCAAACGATATGCCTTGTTGTAACTTCCCCCTCAAAATTCTTACAAAACAAACACCTATTGCTAGCCATTTTCTATGAAACCATCAATCAAGTTTCTTTCTTCAACTTCCTAAATATTTATTACGATGAATTGGAAATATCTATATATAAATGAGCTTCCATATGGGCTTTGTAACGTTAGGAATATTTATTTCTGAACATCTGGCTGAAATAGCGACATTTGTGCAAACTGTTTATTTTCGTGTAAGAAGATATAATAACATGAACATCATTATATTAATCAGGACTTCCTTGTGTGTCAAAACACTATATTTTCATCAAATTGACTTGTTTAGTTTTGTTTGACCAGATTTTCCGATCAAATCTTGCCTGTGCCAAAATGAATGTCTTTTGATACATTAAGTATTAATGATGTATGGAATAGAATTAATGATTTTGAATCATATATATGTACAGATTGTAATTTATGAAACTGTAAATGCATGTTTATATTATAATTTGTGTTGAAATATAAGATTAGTGCATGTTTGTATGGATAACCTTTGCACATTAACATTTATAATTTTCTGTGTGCTACCTTTTTGGTTGCGTATATGTTGGGTATATATGGGAAATGAAGTTTATTTGGTTCATATTTTATGTATATTTTGCACACTTAGTAGATTTTTTTGAAATATATTATATGCAAATTAGAAAAATAGCATTTTTTGTAAATTTAGAATAGTATTTCAGATTTGCTTTGCAATAAGAAACATCATTTCCATGTTATTTTATGATTTAGGTGCAATTCTAAAAAGGAAATATTTTGGGTACCCATAGTATATAGCTTGCCGTAGGTTTTTGTTGGCATATGCATTGAAATTTAGAGTCCATGCATACTACGTTAGAGCAGATAAAAACAATTTTTTTTCTTTTTTTTTGTATGTATTCGTTAATATATCTTATAGTTAAAATCTGGTTCGTTTGATTAATTATTTATTTTGGGGGACTACCAAAGATAAATGTAGAAATCTATTATAAAACTAAAATAAACAGTATTACAAATACTCATGCTTTCCTCATGGCTCAACTTCCCTAGTAACCATTCGAACTGCAAAATCATCTTGCCCACTATCATCTCTTCTTCTTTATCCCATTATCATATTGATAGTATTCCTTTCATCTCACCAGCCTCCAACAACCTTTTCTTTCATTAATACATTAGCTTCACTACTAATTTCATTTCATCACCCCCAATTAGGTAAACACCATCTCACGGACTTTGCTCACAAGTTACCAATTGCTTGTATTCTCTTCATGTATATTAGACATTGAACTCGTTTAAGTCACTTTCTTACAATTTTGCATGTCACTTAACCTTCTTTTCTTTTAATTCAAAACATTGTACAGCTTTAATTCTTGGGGTTGGTTAAAATAATCAAGTAGTTATAGTGATCTAACATTAGAATGCTCTCAACTTGAAATGTATTGCATCTATTTAGTTTTGAAAGGACAATCCAACTTGCCGAGGTAAAAAAGATTCTATTAATACGGAAATGTCAGTATATCTTAGCCTTACCGGTACTCTTCTACAACTTGAATAGAAGCCATCTTATTTCAAGATGTCCAATACCTGTAGGAATGTAGATTAAAGGTTAGAAAGGCTTGAATGTACTAGTGTCAGGCTAATAGTTCTTCATATCTTAGATTAAAGGTTAACAGTTAATGGAGACTTTGAGGAATGTTGTACTGTTATGTATCTAATAAACTTGGAAGTTGAAGCTATAGAATTCAGTCTGAGTGTGTATATTTGTTTAAGACAAACATGTTATCCATGTATGTGAGGTAGGGAGTGAGGAGAAAAACAAATGGAAAGAAAGTGATGTAGGCAGGGTGAGAGAGAGAGAGAGGAAGAATTGAATATGAAACCATTATCAATAAACAAATAGAAGACTTCATAAATGAACAGTTGTTTGAAAAAAAGATAGGTAACAATAATTCTTTAATAGGAACAAATGTAATAACACAAGTATAATATATTTGTTTATATTAATATCTCTGTAAAAAATCTGAATACTTTACATTAATACACATTTTTAAAAACTTTATATCCTGCAATGCAAATATAGTGATACATGCGTATAAATAATCAAGTTTACTTCATTTTTTACATATCCTACATCAATCTGCCTAATAACGAAATTGATGTTAATTATTTTTCTAGGATTACCTTTAGATGAAAATATAGAATCATAATAAAATGACCATTGTTTTTCTGTCAATTCAAAATCCATGAATATCTCTTATATTATTACAAAGGTGAACTACATGTACACCGAGTTGGAATTTCACTTTAAGAAGATTGTAAATTCAAACAAATAGAATTTTAGGCAGCAATGTTTCTTTCTCTAATAACATTCATGAAAACAAATAAGTTTCACTTATATGTACATTATCAAATTCAGTAAAAAAAAATATTTAAAACAAATCATAATACTTGATGAAAGACTTAAACAAAATGGCTCACAATAATTTGATAAAGAAAACATTTACAACTCATGTCACTTAAAATACTACAGCAAGCAACTTAATTGCATTTCATGAATACTATACTAATCGTATTAGGGTACACACAGGTGGATGCATTCACAAGTGTTTACATGAAGCCTTTGAATCAACATACTCTAAACTTCATAAGATCAATACAATTCTGGATAACATCAAGAAATACATAATATATATTTACAAATTTGCTCACCAAAGTATGCTATATCAGGCAGGTGTCAATGGGCTACATGAATGTGAAATAGCATGACACGAATGATTACAGTTCAGTGTATATATTTTTTCCACCAGAACATGGTAAAATTCACTAAAGAATGTAAAAGGTACTTCATATGTGATAATTTTGTTTTCTTAAGACACCATCTGTTCAAATTCAGGGTGTTATATCTGTGTATATGAGTTAATGACCTCCTGGCTCCAAATTACTGATCCATCCATTAAGAGAATCAGAGAGTTTGAACAAATTGAATAATGCATTAAGATTGAATAAAATCACAAATATCAGAAGTAATTAAAGACATTTTTACTGATTAACAGGATTTCCTTTATCATGGGAACTCCTCATCTTTTACAACTGGATAAATATGAAGCACATGAACAGGTGAATCACTGAAGTGCTTTTTGTAGAGTTGTGATTAGGAGACTATTCCTTGGCATCAATGATACCTCCGGTAGAAATGGCAAATGTAGCTTCACTCTCGGGCATGTCAGGACTATAGGAGGAAGAAAACACACTCAATAATAACAATACCATTGCTAGATGGAGAGTTAAACTGTTTTAATACATCAATCTCAAAATATCAATTTTTTGAGCATCCACTTTCGATGTGGATCTTATTATCAAATACTTCATATATTATTTTTGCTCTGCATAATCCCCCCCCCCCCTCAAATATTGTTTAGAAGATAGGAAAATTGATCTAAAAGTTAACAGCTCCCTAAATATTAAATGCAAACTCAGATTTTAATAGCTTGTAAAGCATGTCGTCCAGATTATTATGTGAAACTAACTATTTTTACCTGGTTTTTATCAATCTTTTTGCTAGAAATTATTGTTAGATTAACAATTACAAGAAACCAAACTACAGATACTGTGCACTAAGATATATAGATGAATGGTACCTGTCATATATCTTAGCAATCCTTGTCTCGCCTCGTCCCTTCCTCAGACTGATACGTGTGGTAGATGCATGGGCTAAGATATGACCTCCTATCGGCTTCTTAGGATCAGCTACGAAACTGAAGGAATACAAAAGAGATAAATTCTTATCTACTACCAAGTCTGATTCATGGGTCTAGTATGTCCAATCTTCTAGTCAGCGCAGGAATTGATAGATGATGAAGGACAGAGGTTCTAATATAATCTCTATAGACTCATCAATGAGAGCATGGTGTGGTTCTTATGGTCAGGACAACCCAACATATTTTTGCTAGTATACATAATATCATACTTACCAAGCGTACATTATTAATGCATTATTCTTACTAAGTGGAAGGATCCATGGCATTCCATTGTATCTTCATTATACACACACAATATGGAAGTACAGGACATATTAGTACTAAAAAAGGGGAGACCCCGGTGTAATGGTCCACATGCATACCCCAACCAGGCCGAGTATACGGCATCTGCAAGAATCTTCAGTATTGAAGGAGGCAGATTATCTTGAAGAACAAGAAGAAGAAGATAATGGTCATAATGTCGATCAGCTACTGATCAGTTCAATCTTTGCAGTGGTGTGTCTTAAATGATATCCTCATTCACATCATTATACAATTTAAGTAAAATTTTGCCATCAAATTGTTGGGACTCCCAACGCTTTAAGAGGGGCTTTAACTATCTACTATAACCTGAAATGTAATTAGTTGCAAGTAGCTTAGTAAGGCTTTGTATGGGCCCAGGGGAGCGTTTCACAAAACTTGTCGTCAGTGACAAATGACAGTTTTTGTTAAAAGCTACTGAAATCCTTGCTTCTGATTGGTTATCAGCAGATATGTCACTGATTTTGGTCATTTGTCATTGATAAAAGGCTTTGTGAAACGGGTCCCATGTGTTTACTAGCTTACCTCATTGTAGCTCCTGGATCAGATGTCATCTGATTTGTTACAAACACTGCTACGTTGTACTCTATGGTATAAAGCAATAAATAATAAATAAATGTATAAAGAAATCTCAACCGTGGAGGCAGGATGGTTTAGTACTATAGAACAGTAGACTCGTAATAGGAAGGGCCAAGGTTCAAAACCAAGTTGATGCCCTAGTGCACTTTGGTAAGGGATTCATCCTCATTACCAAGTTCTTGGAATGGGACTTAAATCTATCAGTGCCCTTGTTGGTTTCTTAGCAGTCAGGTAAAACAAAAAGACCCCCCCCCCCAAGAACCAAAAACAATTAAATAATAATAATAATATTTAATAATAATAATACAAATAATAATGATGATGATGATGATGGTGATAATAATAATGATAATTTTACTCTCATAATTGTGAAATTAATTGTTTGTGTGCTCATGTGCACATAACTATGTGCATATTACTAGCTAACAGGGTACAGGTTAAATATCTGAATAAATATTTTATTTACTAGCTCTCGCCAGAAGTGATTAAGACTACTATCACACACATTGACAGATAACAAACGGTTGCTTATCAAATCTAAGAAAGAACATACATGCATTAGCTAGTGGTTAATGCTTTCATTACAAACTATACAATGAATCATACACACAATCATATAATTTCTGGTTAGTTCAACACATACGTGTAAGTATTTGTTAAAGCAACAATGCATACCTTCAGAGATCTTTTGTAGTTTTGAGAGCATTTGAGCCAGCTTTTGTTGTCTATCAGCCAGCTCTCCTCTTCCAGTAAAGTCTACTCTAAACAGAGCCATGATGGAATCAATGATCTGCAACAACAAGTGATTTAACATCATGATCATAAGTATGAAATGTTAATGGATAATGTAGGTCCAATTGAAATCCCAACTGTGAAAACTGAAAAGGGAATTACAGAAACATTTTAATTGTGAACATGCAAACATGTTAAATTGTCCATGTTCTTTGTACTGGATCCATTCAAAATACCTGAAAGCACATTGAAAAGTATGTAGACAAGGGTATGTTATGAAGCACTTTGCTTCAAAAGTGAAATGATGGATCTTATGATCATAAATTAATAGTTTGCATTTGCAGTATTTTAATTTGACAACTAATTCATTGGCTGCCTGCAAGAAAGCCTTGATAGCTATGTATTGTCAATGTCAGTAACAGCTTTCAATTCAATTCATTTTATTCATTTCTATTTTCAATTAAAACATGGATTTAGCTCATTTTGGAATCAAGCTCTTCATATATACAATGATAAGCATTTGCAATATATAAGAAAATGAAAATAGGGAACTAAAAAATAAGGCCAAACATGAATGGCCTTGTGGAGGCATAGTTCCCTGAACAGTAGTTAAGAGATTTACATATATACATGTACAAACAAAACTAAAATGAAACATCCATGACAAAACATGAAAGGGACATCGTTCAAGGCAGGTAATACAAATGGATATAATCATTACAAAATCATAGGTTTGAAAACAGTTATAGGTAAAGCTGTATAATATGAATATGGGTACAAGAATTAATGATATTCAGAATTTTAGCTTCCTTGCGATCAGCTGACTTTCTGTACTTACCAGTAGTTTGAACACACCAGGTTCTTCATGAAACTTGCCTGCTGCATAGTCCAACAGTTCAAACTGATGCTCACCTGGTAATATAAACATTACACTCATATAACACTGTCAATTTTTGTAAACGTTTTTTTTTTTATTACAACACACATTTCAAAAGTATCTTGAAGCCGTCTTGAAAGTAATAATTAAGACAATGAGTTTAATGGATTGACCTCTGCTAGTCATAAATCAGAAGGATGTTCTACATGTGTAAGTGAAGAAAACATATTCTATACTAATGACCTGTCATTAAAGTTTAAAATTTGAAAAAACAAAACGAAAATTTATTTTTGAATACCAATTTAAATCATATGAGGCCATCCACTCATAAAAAACCTCAACCATGTAAGTAAATAAAATACTTTGGGAATAGTATCACAGAAGTTAAAAATATAATAACTAAAACAATGGATAAATGCCTATTTACATATCATAACAAAATTCTTTGAATTCTTCTTTTTTGTCATTTTAAAAAATAAGTTGCAGAATGATTATGAGACTCCTACATCAAAAGGCCCGGTCACACAGCCCTCCACGGGCGTATCGCGGCCGAATCACGGCCAAAAATTTCTGCCCGTGAAGCAGACGCTGTTGGACGCTTTGAGGTCGCGATAAAGACGCGATACAGCCGTACTTTACCCGTCGTTACACGCGGTAAGAAATTCACACGCGGTTGGCCGCGCGAAAAAGTTTTGGGCTGCCCAAAAATTTAGACCGCGGGTAATCGCGGGCGGTACACGTGGTACACACGCGGTAAAGACGTGGTACAGACGCGGAACGAACGTGCTAGGACGTGCTACGGCCACGGTTAAGACGTGGTTACACGCGGTAGGACGCGAAATTTTAGCGGGTAATCGCGGGTGGAGCACGGTCATAGCACGTTTGTTCCGCGTCTGTACCACGGCGTTGTTATCACGTGCATTAGCGTGTGTACAGCGTGTAAGCACGGAGCGGTTATGATTTCTACAGCCCGGTTCGGCTGCTTTATTATACCCGTGGTAGGCCGCGGTACAGCCGCGCTTCACCCGCGATAAGGACGCGGAACAGTCGCCGGCGTCTGTTCCGCGGGCATACCACGGGTGAACCGCGGGTAAGCCAATTTTGCACATTTTCCACCACGGGCAACCGCGGGCAAAAAAAAATCGCGAAATTTTACCTGCGATACAGACGCGAAAGGCTGTGTGACCGGGCCTTTAGTCATACAAGATATCTCAATGCCTTATTACTTATCAGCCATGTATATAATAAACCCTATTCATTGCCAGTAAAGAAGACTAATGGAATTACGGTAAAAAGACATGCCAAAGAGAGATCTTACTTGTATAGGCCCTTGCATATAGGACATTGTCCAACATAGCACCATGGTCAAGGTTGAACCGATCAGCAATGTCTCTTAGTCGATCAGGTCGACTGATTGCATCAAGTCAAGGAACAATGGCGGATAAACATGCTCCATTCTCAATCAATGGCTTTATGAAGTTTTACATACAAAACTAAGGTAAATCAAAGGTGATAATTCATCACCTGAAATAGAGGATTCATGCTTATCTGTGTATTATTATACTTTTGAGTTTCTCTCTTTTTTTCATAAATGCCTTAAATTTTGTTTTTACAAAATAGACCATAATTACCAATAAACTCAATTCATTTATTTTTGGAGAAATCTTTTAAAATGTGTTTCATGATATTTGGATTAATTTTGCATCAAAACCAACAAATATGTTGAATTGTATTTAATTACATTATTACTAAAGAATTAAGATTTGTAAAAAGATGAAATTGTGAAAGCACTTTTGTAGACTGCATAGGGTATATGAGAATGCTCATGGTAAATCAAGCAATGGCTAAAGAGAGAAATTTTTAGACATTATCAAAGTTAATTTAAAGTCACATGTTCATTATTCCCTATTAAGTATGAACTGATGTTAACAAAGAACAGATTTATGTAAGTCTAATAGGTAGGTAGGATGTAAAGGATACAATGTGTTTTCGGTATCAATGAAGATGACCTTTCCTCCTGGGTATCCATTGGATCCAGGAAGCTGTGTACATACACACAGTGTATGAGACAGCTGGGTCTTCCCTGTACGAAACTCTGTTAAAGAGGTACACAAATAGGTAGTAATAATATTAATAATAATAGGCATTTCTATAGCGACATCTATCTAGAAATGCCATTCCAAGGCGCACTTATTTTTATCCTGGCTTTAGCCTAGCTGCCATTACAGCACTCTAGCATTTGAAGGAATTAAATCCTGCCAGGTACCTATTTACCTCACCTGGGTCGAGTGTGGCAAATGAAGATTAATGCCTTGCCAAAGGACATTAGGTAAGACATTTGGAAAGAACTGGGACTGAGTCACTACTAGTGTGGAAAGTATTACAAGCTATGATAAAGCAACACATTCAAGAAGACATTTCGTCGCTGTTTTCACGAAGTGACGGTAGTGAAAAAAATTTGCATTCACTTTGCGTTACGATTTTCCTCACTACCGTCACTTCGTGAAAACAAGGACGATTTATATATGGTATCATTCTGGTGGATATTTGTCTTTCTCTGAGTGAGAAAAACAGATAAATAGTGAGAGGCGATGAGTACAAAAGAACTTCATGACAATGAAGATAGAGGGGAGAAGGAATGGTGAACAGAGAGAGAGTCAGACAAAATCTCAAGATTTGTAAAATGTACGGTGTATACATGTACAGGTATATGTATAGAGAAAACTTTAAGCATTTATACACAGGCACTTGTCTGAATACATGTACATTTAAAGAAAATTACTACAAAGATATTAATTGAAAAAAAAATGATCAAACCTACCTCCGAATGCCTCTGTGATAGCCATGCTTTCAATGCCACCGCCAAGAAGTTTACTGTGTGTTAGAGCAAAGTACATGTATACAAATCCATTAGACCTAAATCACTGCAGCAATTGCAAAATCAATTCTTTTACTCCCTCAAGGCCTATACTGTTTTATAATAAGCAATTATTCATCAATAAAAGACAAATCTTTTATCAAATTTTAGACGTAGTTTCACATAAATCTTCAAATTCTGTAAAGTTCTTTCACATCTTCATGAGATATCAATGTTGTTTAGATTCATTTCATCACAACTTTGTCATCAATTTTAGCTGAATGCGACCCAATGGTTCAGTAGTACAGAGCAGTGGTCTCGTAAGCAGGAGGTCCTGGGTTCAAAACCAAGTCAATGCTCTAGTGCCATTTGGTAAGGCATTAATCCTCATTACCAAGTCCCTTGATCGACTGGATAGTACTTAAAGCCATCGGTCCACTGGTTGCTTACTTACAAACGCAAACACATGCTTTATTAGCAGTCAGGTAAAACAAACCAAACAAAGCAACATATAGATGTTATTTACAAAGAGACAAACTTACTCTAGCTCTGTGCTACCAGTAGTAATGCGGAAGACATTTCTTCTCTTTACGCTGTACTCAAGAGCTGTTGTAAAGCCATGGTCCTTCATGAAAAATACAGAAACTCATTCATATTAGCTGATCATTTCATTTGTATATATCTGTGATATTCAAGATGATTCACTGAATATCATTGCTTACAATGGACTGGATAAAATCTCTTCAGCTTTCATGTGTACTTTAAACAGTTGCTCAATACTCCTGTCTTCAGTAAAATGACTTTATTTAAATTCACAATTTAAACTTTATCCATACAAATCCTGATTAAAGGATGAATAAAAAATAAAAAATAGGCCAATGTTTAACTTTACTGGCTGAATCTCTATCTAATTAATGAAAGTGATAATGAATTTTGACAGATAGTTCTGTAATAATCCAAGTTTGACATTACCTCCAATTTTGATGCTGCCTCTTTGATCTTTTCCATTTTAGCTTCCGAGATGCCCTTGATGTCACACATCCTCTTACGTGTAGTCATTATTATACCCTGTACAATATAGGGGAAAATAGTCATATACATGTATACTGTATGCAAAAAGGTTACCGTTATGATATAAATTGCATCACATATCCTTTTTTTTTCCATCATTTATTAATTGAATAATACTTACATAAAAAACACATTATTATAATGATTACACAGAAAAACACATAATTTTTTACTTATATCAGAAAATTAATTATATGCTATTACAGTAACTGTTAAAAGTGGTGTATCAGTTTGTTTAAACCAGTTTCTTAATACTTTTCTAATGCTAGTACATAAATGTTAGTCTCAGAATAGTAAGGATAGGGTATTTCCATAAAACAACTGGAAGGAAGCTCTCAACCCTGTTCTCCATTTAATGAATAGAATTAAAATTTGTGTTCATCACATGTTTCTGAAACCATATTGCACAGTGTCACCAAGTTCTAACAAAAAGAAGTAGTTCTTTTCATTATTCATATTTCAGGCAGCGTGTCTGGCCTACTGGAGCTTCCTTCAAATTCAATGTCAACAAGTCAACTTCATTATCATACTTATGAAAGCAACATGAGAACCTTTTAAAACTCGGTATCACTGTTTTGTAGAAAAATGGGGTGCTAGTACTATGATAAAGAACTTGCCCTGATTGTGCATATTCCAGAACATTTCAACTTCTTGATGTCTGCCATGTTCTACAAGAAAGAAAACAAGATCGTTAACAAAATGGGTCACATACTCTAAAGTACTTAAAGTGTATTCCTTCTATGTGCATGCAAAATATACAAACTGTAATCTCCAAATTGTTCCATCCTATTGCTTCATGCATGTTAACAGTGTGAAACCTTCAGCGTTGCCTAGCTGTGCCATGATTCTATAGGCCTGTGTACATGTATGTCAAGTAGTTTTAAGATGTACTGCTACCATTGATAACAAGTGTGATGTGGAGATTATTAAAAGAAGGGTTGCAATGGCAAAATGTAACCTTTCCACTCCCCCCCCCCCAAAAAAAAAGTAAAAAATGTTATCCTGAGCATCCCCAAAGTCCTATAACCAGACAGAGCTAAATTTACTATGTACCATCCACATTATGAATCCATGTGAGAGACTGATACAAGTGATAGTCTCCAAAGAGCTGCAGAATATATTCAATGAAATCAAAGTTTTTTTTGCCTGACCACAGAAGAAGTGTGGCATGTCATTAAAAAAACAAAAAAATTGATTATAGCAAGTTCTACAGTCTCTTTACAAAAGACGGTTTTAAGATCCAAACTCAACAACTCCAATTGCTAGGACACCATCTCTGAAAAGAGGGGATGGACAACATTTAATTTGAATCAGAAAGACAAATATGATGAAGAATTTTGCTTCTGAAAAGGATTCAACAATGGAATAGGAAAACAACTTAAGAATTTATGTATGCACCCATTGAATAAAGCTGATTGGCATAGAGTTGTTGCCTGCATTCTCAACATAAAAATGGTACCAGAAGAACTATTAAATAAGTAATTTTACTCACGATTCCATGGTTCTGTAACATGTCAATATCTTGGAAGAATGATTCCTGTCATAAGCACAACATGAAAGATTATCAGCTTTATTAAAAAACAAAAGCATTAGTCATTATTAATTTCAGTCAATATTTACATATTAGACCTAGACTCTAGACTATTTTTGTTGTTGAGAACATTTATGAGTGTTAGGATCATGAACCTATATTGGAATAGAAATATATCTATTGATCTTTGCATACAAAATATGAACTTGATGTATGAAACAAATTTAAATCTAATTTTGTGTTTGTATTTACCATTAGATTTAAATGAATGTAGAATTCGAGGGGTCTATGCATTTATTCCTAGCATGGTTAGATAAAAGATTCCTTGCAAAATTAGTCTAATTCAAAACCTAGAATTCATATCTTTGTTAAGTAGCTGATGGTCATTAAATAGTACTTTATGCAATTTTTCACAATTGATTATTACTGAGTGACCAAGGAGTCCTACATGTATTTGGAGTCTTATCTCTATATAGCTAGCTTACCTCATCATCTTCCAGGGTACCATCAATGGTTTCATCAACAACTTGATCCTGCATGATGCACAGGTCTGTCTGCACTAGGCTGCTGTAGACTTCTTGTAGTAATGATGCACAGTGTAGCAATCCTGTGCAAGGAAGAGAGAGAGAGACCAAAGCAAAATGTACACACAGTTACAACTACAATAACAAGTACAACTTACAGTTAGGCCTAAGTACAGGCTACAGTTATTTACACGGACTTGACCAGGCCCAGGGTGTTGACAAGGACGTCCAAGGACAGGTCAACTTTACAATGAATAATTATAATTAATAATATAGAAACATGGGCTGGCCGCATTTGCTTGCCTTGGGCTTGGCTTTCTTGACTGACTTTTTACAAAAGATTTGGCACACCTAACATTAGAGATAACTAGATGATACATCATTACGTTAGAGAAATATAAGAAGATCATTTTCAATATCAAGACAAATATTATTTGCGCAGTCTCGGGGCTCCCCATTACACACCTGGCTAGCTGCGACAGGGCCCCTCCAGCTCTAGCGCAGCCCGCGTGCCGTACAGATACGGTAGAGTACCATACCGCCTACCGCCGGTACGGTACTTAAATCTTTTTAATCAAAAGTCTTAGTGGTCTACGGTAGATATGAACCGTGTCTAACTGTTAAAAGGCCAATAAAAGTTGCAACTCACCTATATACTTATACGTTCTTGATTGAAGCTTGAAGTAAGAAATCAAGACAAGAATGAATACAACAAAATTAGGTCAAAAAAAGTTCTGAAGCTCAAATAATCTGAGTACCGCCGGTAAATAAAGTATGCAATGGAAATGTGTATGCGCGCCGATCAATTTTGATCGCGATCGATAGCATGAATAATAAGTAAAAGCGCTGCGCTGCATACAATAAGTCGCACCGACAAAAAAAAAGCGCGCAATCGGATATACCACCAAGTCGCGATACCTACCGTATCGTGCATGATAATCTCCAGGCGGCCGAGCTAGCTCCTAGCTTTTTCAGCAGATTTCATGAGACTTGAACTTGAAAAATTCCCCCTAAATGTCCCCCTCTGGCTCCCCCCCCCCCCTCCCCTCCGGAACCTCCCAAAATGACGTGCGAGTGAGCAAACAACAAAGGACAGCTATAGGTTAACATATTCATGTTTAACCCTCAAAACCCTTACTATAAAAACGATAAACAATACAAATGATATCCTATATATTATCCAAGAGTTAAAAAATGTGCGTGTGAGGTATTTTTTGTGTGTGCGTGTGTGCGTATGTGTGTGTGTGCGTGTGGATGTAGCTCACAATGAGTGGCGACAATGATTTGTTTAGGCCCTCAAGTGCTCTGCAATGCAAAGTTTCACCATTTAGTAGAAACTAAGTAGGATTAAAATAGTCGCTACTGGGGTCACTCGGTCACTATCCGCTCCCTGGCATAATAATACCTTGTAACTTTACAATATTGTAGAATTAACATCTGTACCCTAAGGTATTACAAAGGCCAAAGGACAAAGGGGGAGCCGGGGTGGAATCATCCATCACAGACCTCTGCATGCAAGAAGAATCCCATGCAAGTAGACTGAAATTATCAAATTGATTCGCTGAAGCTCAGGTGATTTTTTATTTAATTAATCTATTGAAAACAAAGGTAACAATACATTTCTTATATACATAATTATATCATGATTGTGTTTCTCGCTCTTTTCTCTCTCTCTCTCTCTCTTTCTCTCGATCAGCTCTCTTCTCTTTCACTTCCTATCTGTTTTGTATTTTCTAATGCTTGATCAGTTATCCCATCATCATCTCTCTCCCTCTTTCTCTCTCTATCTCTCTGCTTTGTCAGCCCTTAATTGAGAGGTAAATAGTAAGATTTAAACAGTAATACTCGGCCCGAATTGCGCGTGAAATTGAATTTCAAAATTGCCAATATCAAAATCATTTTTTGCAGAATCATTGTTTGTGCCAGCCCCGGCCCCCCCATAATTATATGTAAATTAATATGATTTTTCGCTTTTGGACCCCACAGAAGAACAGGAGCATTTTGAAAATGGTCCTGAAATGGGCTATCCAATCGTTTATCTATACTTTAAACATTTACTTACTTTTCTTTCATTTGAAATGTGTTTCATATGTATATTTTTTTGTATGTATATATGGATTTCAGAAATAAAAACAAACAAACAAACAACAAACTACCATATGAAAAGAAAGAATAAAAGAAGAACAAAGTTTAACCCTGTGAGAGACAGTGAAATGGGATGACAATATTTTGTTTTTCTACAATAATCCTTTTTACAATACTAAATTTCAGCGAAAACTATAATATGATCATAAATAATACTATAATTATGAATGATCAAATAAAAGTGAAATATATACTTATCTAGTATATGGTCATGTCTCTATCTTATCATAGAATTGATTGTCTAAATATATTAATAGTATAAAGATATATAAAGTGAAAATACAATAAAAGTATAAAGATAAACACCAATATAAAGGAGCATAGGTGAGAAATCCGATGTTAAACAAACAAGACTTGAACTTTATTTACATTCCGATTGACATACATACGACCAGTATTGGATTAGAGTATTATGACGGATATATCTTTCTCCATTTTTATTCTTTCTAACACGAGGGGGTGGGGGTGGTGTTATCTTATTTTTTTTAAAGGAATATTTATTATTTTTCAGTAGGTATATTCGTTTGTCGTACATTTCACTTCATGCAAATACAGAAAAACAGGCAAGCAGAAGCAGACACTGAGGTGGGGCTAAGACCCCCCCCCCCCCCCCTTAGCCCCCACCGGTAGTATGGGGCCATAAGGAAAGTTTTGCCAGAGTGAAAAGCTTTTGAAGTATGTCAAATACACGAGGAAAGGAAGTTAAAGGCGGGAGTGAAAAGAGAAAGAGAGAGAGAGAGAGAGACCCGCACACACACGCACAAAACATATACACGCACACACATTGTATGGCAACCACATAGGAATGTATCGATATGCCTTACCCTAATTATGGTCGAGTAAAAACTTTAATTGAAGCAAACTACAAAATTCGATTTTTACCCCACAAGACTTGTTTGCCCTGCTCTTACTATCCTTTGCGCCTAGATTGATGCAGCGTTCACTTGTTATAATTTAAAGTCTTTCTCTTTCACTCTCCTTTTGCATCTCTCTCTCTCTCTCTCTTTTTCTCTCTTCAATAGAAAAAATGATAATTGTGCAATTGAGAATAATAGCCACTTTATGTATCAGCAGATAAATGTTGGTGACTAGGTAACACTACCATTCCCTGTAAGGAGAGTCCCAATTAGACCAATCAAATTATTTCGCTGATGCTCAGATGATGTTTTGTTTCATTAATCTATTAAAAACAATAGTAACAAAACATTTCTTATACATAATTATGTAACATGTTCTCTTTCTCCTTTCTCTCTCATTCTTTCTCTTTCTCTTTTCTCTCTCTTTCTTTCTCTTTATCTTTCTCTCACCTCTCTTCTCTTTCTCTTCCTATCTTGTTTGTATTTTCTAATGCTTGATCTGTTATCACATCTCATCTCTCTCTCTCTCTCTCTCTCTTTCTCTCCTTCTCTGTTATGTCAATTCCTCTAATTACCCCCTTAATAATCTTAGAGGTAAATAGTAAGAAACAGCTACTCGGCAAAAATTGCAAGTGAAATTGAATTTCAAAATTGCCAAAATCAAAATAATTTTTTGCAGAATCATTGTTTGCGCCATCCATCAAGCATCGTTCTGTGCCAGCCCTAGATGTCTGTTTGTTTGTATAGCGCGTTCGTATCACAGTCACTGCCAAATATAATACTACTTGACCTGCACCCTGCACCACACCAACCCATACCAAACCTTCATTCTGACCTCACCTTCCTACAAACTAGACGTATAGCTTGGTATATCACACATCATCGTCAGGTATGTATTACTATCTCATTTATACGACTGGTGTGACTTAATATTATTGACGTGTGTTGCTATATATCACTTGGCCTAATCTTGTCATGACATCACATGTCCCTACCTCTTCTCTTCCATTCATGATTCCGTGGTGAAAAAGCGCTCTTTAGTTATGCTTAATTCATTCACAGTTCTGCATGTAAACAGAAATGAGAATATTACATCACTTGTTGCTATATGTTCGACAAGCATCAGCCTCCATTGAAGTCTATTACGTAGAGGGTGTTACGATACGTGTAGATCAGTACTATTTCCAATCACCATTCTTACCTGTAACGACAATGTTTGAATCTCGAGTAAATGTAGGCGAAAGGTTGCCCCATGCATACTGAGCTCAGTGGGGTCATGGCGTGCTTATGTATAGGTCGAGGTTCGCAAGACTTGGCAAGACTGTGCTGCCACATCCGTATTTTGTACAACAATATCATACTTACGAATTGAACTATATCGAACATGAATTCAAAGCTCATAAAAATGTGCATCAAATATATTTTCCAATAAATATGTAAACGTAAGGGATATCACCATGTAGTTGTACAATATTATCTTTGTGCTTATATACTTATATTCGAGCAAAGTAGTAAAAGAAGTCTATTTTATAACGAGTATCCTAGAACTCTGCTAAAAACAAACAAATCTGTATTGCATGGCAGATAATCCTTTTGAAAGCAATCGGTCAGGAGGGGTGAGGACGAAAACAGAGAAAATCCGATGAGACAGAGATAGAAACATAATATATAGGCCTATATAGATAGAGAGAGATTTAGATAGATAGATAGGTAGGTAGGTAGGTAGTTAGAGATATAGAGAGAGAAATATAGATAGAGAGAGAGAGAGAGAAAGAGAGAGAGAGAGAGAGAGAGAAAGGGAGAGAGAGAGATATAGAGAGAATGAATGAGAATTAGAGGTGAGAGAGGAAGAAGAAGAAAACACGTTGAAGCAGAAGAATAAAATGACCAATCTTTTCTTGCAGTCTGATAATTATAAATGGATATTGAACCCTGTCCATGCAGCGTTATTGACACGAACCCTGTATACTGGTAAAGTCCAATCATTAAAGGTAATACAAAAGTTTTGGGAAATTCTGAAAATTTGGTGGATAGTGATTCTTTACAATTTGTTTATATTTGGATGCCCCTGTGGATGTATTATAAGCACTAGAAAATTTAGCCCCTGAAACACTTCTGCTTTCGAGAAAAATTGAATATAAAAATTTACCGGTGCTCCCGGTAAATTTTGATTAATTTCTAATAGCGCCTACGGCCGTACAATGGTAGCTGCGACCATGAAAATCTCAGAATATGTAGTTTTGATATATAATTTCCAAACGGGAATAGCTAATCGGTCGATTTTAGTCAATAAGCATTGTTGTATAGCTTATTGATATCTTGACCTTGAGAGGGAGCTATACAACACAAAGAGTTTATTGTTTACAATTTCATAACTTTAGACTCGATTTCAACCGCGACAGCGATCACTGAATATTGTAAGATCGCATATGCTTCCAATATGTTCATTTGAACCAAATTCATGACCCCATACCACAACTTTGTATTACCTTTAATCGCTTATTTTATCATAATGGATTAAAGCTTGATAAACACTAGAATCAAACATCCTATTTGTCAGATAATTAGCCGTGCATGGTATTAGACTATGACTGTAAGACTTGTCTTGGTATGTATAACTGTATTATGGTGATTAGTTTACCCCTTCCTATCCATGATTCTATACCTTATATCGATGCCTTTGGATGGCAGTATCTTGATGGTAAATACTGTTATTGTAATACCTCAGTCATATCGTAGAACCGACACCACACCGAATCTTAATCGACCCATTATTTGTCCATTCGTGGAAATTGTGTTCGGTCTGTTGTCTGTTTGGTGTCGGCTTCGTTGGTGTGCCCGCGGTATCAATGTGACGCAATACTAGCCTTTAAATGAGTATAGTGATCAGCTCAGGTGCTGCTTCATGTCCGTCCGGGACACAACATTTTCACATCTCCTAAAAAAGGTATAGCTTGCACTGAAATTCCAAAAACCTTATTAAGAAGTAAACTTACTTGACTTACATTTGCAGTTCAAAGTAATTGTCAATGTCAGTTAGTTCAGACAGAAACGACACAGAGTAGCAAAAAGTCGAGAGTCCATTTCCATCCGTCTGTCTCTGACACTGAACATTAATGAATTCTATTTCTTGTAGGTAACTATATGGCAATCAAAGTTTATTTGTACCGTTTCACAATGAAACATAAAAAGCTCTGTACAACCATTATTTGATATCTCCAAGCCTTCAAACTTTCAAAATTTGTATTAACAAAAAATATATAGTTACATAAAGATATATGGTAATAAATAATGTTCTCCATGACAATCGATCAGGATTATGACAGTTTGTCTGACGCTGTTTGAATGCTGTTTTTTTTTCTCCCTGAATATCTTACCAAAAGGCAATAATTAACTGTCTTTGACAAGAATCTCGGTGGATAACCGTAACCACTAATCCATACCTAATTATTGATAGCTTATTTTCATCTGTATATACTATTCTTTATAGACATGGCTCCCCTCATCACCCTGATCACTGGATGCTCCACGGGCATCGGTCTTACCACAGCCGTCAAGATGGCCAAAGACGCGAAGAAATACATTGTATACGCCACCATGAGGAATCTGGCTAAGAAAGGAGACCTTGAGCAGGCTGCAGGCAGCGCCCTCAACGATACCCTATTTGTTCGGCAGTTAGATATCACTGAAGAGGAGTCGATTGTGGCTATTGTTAAACAAATAATAGAGAAACACGGCAAGGTTGACATTCTCGGTAAGACCTTTTTTCTCCTTGTAAAAGTCTTAAAAAATTGTTATTTTATAATCGTTTTGTAATATTTGAATCGATGAAGCTAAAATGGAAGATTTTAAGCAACTAATAAATCAATTGATTTCCATTACACCAGTAGGAAAAAAATCAACATCGACAGATAACGGGATGGGAAATACATAAAGGAGGATAGTTCTGACAATGTTATGGGAAAACAAATTAAAATTACTTCTATAGGGATATATTCAATTTATCATAAGTAATTCAAGGTACCAGCTATTTAGTATAAGTAAACAAAGTTCGTTGTTGATTTGCGCATAAATCTGTCTTATTTATGTTTTTCTTCTTTAGTAAACAACGCAGCGTTTGGATGGATGGGTCCTTTGGAAGAGATGACAATGGCTCATATGAGAAATATGTCTGAAACCAACATCGTAGGAACATTTCGGATGACCCAGGAAGTACTTCCTCCCATGAAAAAACAGAAGTCAGGTCGTATAGTCAATATCAGCAGTCTGGCCGGCATTAATGGTAAGATTTTTATGAAAATGTACGGATACGAAGAGGGACGTGTGCTTCCAATTCCCTATCCTTTTGAATCTGAAACTATTATTTTATATTTTTCACAGTTTTGTCTCCAAAATTGAACTTTTTCTACCTAAGATTTGAGTTAAATCTAATTTAAATGTTATTGGGTTTTATTTGTTTGACGAATGAATTAAATAATATTTTGTTTTCCTTTGTTTTGTGAATCTTTACACAGTGAAACCAAAAATCAATTTTTAAAAGCCTATTTCCGTTGGCATTGTAGTACAGAATCCCTTGAACAGGGTTCCACTAAATTTCCTATTATTGTGACTCTTTTATTGGCTTTTATATAGCCCTTAGCTTATATCATAAACATAAAACATATGGAAATAAAAACCTCGCTTAAGGATAAGAGAGAAAAAAAAAATCTTTTCAGGGGGCACAACGTCATCGTTAATATTTTTCTTTGTGTACGCATCAAATGGTACATAATTATACATGTTTGAAGGTTTGCATGGTGGAGGTTTACGGTACACCATGTGTAAAGTCCTCGAGGGACTGAGGAAAGTAGATAGAAAATAGAAGTGAGATGGAAAGGCGAGAAAGTGGAGGTTGGAAGGAAGAGTATCTTTCGGAAGTGAGTTTAGTCCTGAAAAGGACTGTAAACCAGAAAGTTGTAGGCAAGATGAGAGGTTTGAGTAGAAGACTGGATTGAGTTGGAGAGTTGAGTAGGCGAGTAGAGTTGCAGAGCAGGAGCAGGAGAGTAGACTCGACGTTTCGGACAACCTGCCAACCTGCCGAGCCCGCCGGCTCAGTGCTTTCCCCCAAGTCCGCATCCACGCCATAAGCACCGCCGCACGCCTAGCGAACACTCCTGAAGACGGACAGTCAACCTGTCCGAAACGTCGAGTCTACTCTCCTGCTCCTGCTCTGCAACTCTACTCGCCTACTCAACTCTCCAACTCTGTTTCTGTTTCTGTTTCTGTTTCGGTTGCGTCGGTAGATTCAGGTTTAACTGTACTTCACCAACGTTTTGATTTGTATGGTCGCGGTTGTGCTATGGAAGGAGAGGTGTTTCACATTTGAAGTTTCTGCTTGAAGACTGTACTGGAGGTAGACATAACTGTTTCCTCCTTGAGTAGGTTCCATTCTGCTGCTGTCCTGTTGAAGAATGAGTATTTGTGCACGTCCTTCTTGATCAACACCCTCTGGATTCTTTTGCTGTTCCCTCTAGTTGTTCTTCCCCCTCTGTTGTTGGTTTGGATGTATGTGTCGGCCTTGATTCCCACTTCTCCGTTTATGATCTTGTACAGGAGTTGAAGTCTGGCAATCCTCCTTCGATTCTCCAGTGAATCCCACTCTAACTCCTTGATCATTTGGGAAACACTGCTCAGTTGCTTGTAGTCATTCATGCAGAATCTAGCTGCCTTTCGTTGGATCGATTCGATGAGAAGGATGTCCCCTTTGCGGTACGGGTCCCATGAACTACTGGCGTACTCCAGGATGGGTCTGACCAGCGTTTTGTATGCAGACTCTTTGATGACCTTGGTACAAAACCAGAGGTTTCTTCTTAGGAAGCCAAGCACCTTGTTGGCTTTGGAGGTGAGCTTCTTGAAGTGAGTGTCCCATCTCAGCTTGTTGTCGATTTCCACACCGAGGTAGGGATAAGAAGACACTTCTTGAAGTGGTTGACCACAGAAGGTGTAATTCCTATTCGGTGGGTCCCGATTGTTGGAGATCTTCATGACCGTACATTTGGCTGGGTTGAAAGACATGGCCCATTTGCTCTGCCAAGCTTCGAGTTGGTGGAGATCCTCTTGGAGGGTATCCAATTCTTCTCTGGACTTGCCGTTTGTATAGATGATACAGTCGTCGGCGAAAAGTCTGGCAGTGCTGCGAAGATTGTCTGGCAAGTCATTGATGAACAGCAAGAACATCAGTGGGCCGAGTACCGTTCCTTGCGGTACGCCTGACAAGACTTTCTTAGGTTTTGATGAAGTGCCATTGCAGACTACCTTCTGTGTCCTTGCTGTGAGGAAATGTCTCAGCCACTGAAGTAGTGGACCTCTAATCCCATGATAGTCTAATTTCCCAATCAATCTTTCGTGGGTCACCTTATCAAACGCCTTGGCAAAGTCAAGGATTGCCATGTGGGTTGTTTCTCCATTCTCCACATTTTTAGTCAAGTCATGGGTAGTAAGGATCAACTGTGTCACTGTAGAGTGTTTTGCCCTGAAACCATGTTGGTTATCCGCCAAGATGCCATGGGCCTCTAGATGTTTCATTATGTGAGAGTGGATGACATGTTCCAATATCTTGCTGATCACACTTGTTAGAGAAACTCCCCGGTAGTTGGCAGGTTCTTCCTTGGGCCCTTTTTTGTAGATGGCACAGACATTGGCATCTCTCCACTGAGATGGGAGAACTCCTTCGTCCGTAGATTGCTGAAAGATGTCTGTCAACACCGGAGTGATTTCTTCTGCACACAAATGTAGCATCCATGGTGAAATACCATCTGGTCCAGGGGCTTTGTTGGGCTTGACCTTTTTGATCTGCTTCAGAACACCCTCGTTCGTTATGGTCAAGGTTGGTATGTCAGGAACACTGCTCCTTCCCAGGGTTGGGACGTCTAATGTATCTTCGATGTTGAATACACTAGCAAATTGGTTGCTGAGAGCCTCTGCTTTTTCCAAGTCATCGCTGATGATTTTGTTAGAAACCTTGAGATCAGCAACACCAGACTCTTCCTGTCTCATTTTCTTGACAAATGACCAGAAGGCCTTCGGGTTCTCTACCATACAGTGGGACAGGTTATCTGAGACGTAGTTCCGTTTAGCACTGTTAAGTTCTCTTCTGAGAGAGTGACTGAAGGTCCTGTAGATCTCCCAGTCTTTATTATCCTCAGATTTTTTGGCTTTGTTGTACAGCTTCTGTTTTTTCCTACAGAGCCGTCTGTGCTTCCTTTCAAACCATGGGAGATTTCTTCTGTTACTGGAGGACTTTGATGGAACATGCTCGTTCACGACTAGTTTGATCTTACTCTCAAACAAGTCCCATTTCTCTTGGACAGATTTCTCTGAAGCTGCTAGGAAAGCATCACCAAAGTCACTCATTTCCTGTCTAATTTTCTCGACGTTTGCCTTCTGTCTGATGTAGATCTTACGAGTAGGAGTCTTGCTCTTCCTAACCCCTACGTTTAGGTCGGTCAGAACTGCATGGTGATCACTCAGACCAGGTATGACCAAGACCTCGTCAATGAGGGAGGAATTGTTGACCAACACCAAGTCGAGTGTATTGTTCAATCTTGTTGGCTGCATTACCTTCTGTTCCAAGCCGTATGCTTGAGTGGTTTGTAGCAGTTTATCAGCTGACTCTTTAGATGCAGAGTGGTTGAGTACGGTTGAACTAGTAAGCCAATCGATGTTTGGTTGATTGAAGTCACCTTGTAGCACAATGTCTCTAAGTTTGGCACAGTTGTTTATCAACTCCAGTGAATCAGCTAACTTATCCACAGTTTCGGTGTCGTCGTGCTTTGGTTTGTATACCGTCCCGAATAGTATTGGGCGCTTTCCTTGGATGTCAAGCTGGCACCACATGATCTCACAATTGGTTTCTAGATCTTTTCTACGCTTTACAGGGAGGTCCTTTCTGTAGGCAAAGAATACTCCACCATGTCTGTCTGATAGCCTATCTCTTCGCAGGGCTGTATATCCCTCTGGTAGAAATTCCGCACTGTTGATAGATGGATCCAACCAGGTTTCAGTACCGTGTATGAAGTCTGGTTGTAATTCGTGGATCATTGCTTCCCATTCAGCACGCTTATTCATAATGCTTTGGAAGTTGATATTCAGTGATCTAAATTTGTTCCGCTTCTTCAGCTTGGACCAGTTGAATTTTGATGAAGATCTATTGTCTCTGTTCTCCTTGTCTTTGCCATGGTCGCAATCATTCTTGTCACCGTTGTCGTCTTCGTCAGCTTCCTCCTCGTCAGATAAGGAAGAGGAGTTTGAGGAGTTGATAGCTTCGCATAAAGGGCAAACCCAGCTGAACGACGTCTCAACTAGATTGTCATAAGTGTCGTTGTCAACTCCTGCACACTGGTTGTGGGTCCATGCTTTGCATTCGTCACATTCCAGGCCACGTTGACCATACTTGACATTGTTGTTGCACCTAGTGCAAGGGGCTAAACAGTCTTGGCAATACCATGGTTTGCCGTTCACGATTGATCTGAATTCTGCTGAACTTACTCCACAGCAGCTGGAGTGGTTATTCTGTCCACAGTCATTGCATGATATCCACCTGCGATTACTACTTCCCTTCCGGTGGCAAATTCCGCATTGTCTATCCTGTTGGGGTGATTTAGGTAACATGTTCGTGTATTGTATAAAATGGTATCTAGACTTGGTGAATCCAGTGAGTTCAAGAGTAGAAAAAACGTAGCACGTTGCACTAAACACAAGTTCACAAAGATTGTAATGTAGACTCCATATAAAAGTGATGTCACATGAAGTACACAATGTCACTAAGAACACAGTAAAAAGTTTCATAAAAGGATGAGGGCTGCTACTCTCCACTGCTGGCTCGACTTTAAAAAGCAGGAACATCCAAGGCATAGTATAGTACGTTGCACCAAACACAAATTCACAAAGTTTGTAATGTAGACTCTTACGTGAAGTACACAATGTCACTAAGAACACAGGAGAGAGTTTCATAAAAGGATGAGGGGCTGCTACTCTCCACTGCAGGCTCGACTTTAAAAAGCAGGAACATCCAAGACATTCACAAAGTTTGTAATGTAGACTCTATAAAGATGTCACATGAAGTACACAATGTCACTATAAAGAACACAGTAAAAAGTTTCATAAAAGGATGAGGGGCTGCTACTCTCCACTGCTGGCTCGGCTTTAAAAAGCAGGAACATCCAAGGCATAGGCCTAGTACGTTGCACCAAACACGAATTCACAAATTCACAAAGTTTGTAATGTAGGTCTACCGTCTAGATCTAGAGATCTAGACTACGGTCACATGAAGTACACAATGTCACTAAAAACACAGGAAAAAGTTTCATAGAAGGATGTGGGGCTGCTGCTCTCCACTACCCAGCTAACACAAAAACATTATAAGAACATCATGATAATGTTTGGCTAAACGTTTGGGAGATGTTTTGTTCAAATGTTAAAATCATATGAAAATGTATGGTCTTGTGATTATCAAGAAAACGTATTTATAACATTAGACACCAACATCAAAAAAACATTTAAAAAATATTTGTTTAACATTAAGCTTAAACATTATAACAACATCAATTTGATATTATCAAAAATGTTGATATAACATATTAATGATATTTTTCAAACATTTGAAGGAAATGTTATAAAAATGTCAGCCATCTATTTCTAAGACCATACATTTTGATGTCATTTTAACATTTCATAGAAACATTACAATATTGTTATTTTTAAATGTTTTTAATATGTTATTTTAGAAATGTTGATTAAATGTTGTAATGATATCTTATAAATGTTTGAAGGAAATGTTTTTAAAATGTGAGCCATCTTTTTCTAAGACCATACATTTTGATATCATTATAACATTTCAGAGAAACATTACAATATTGTTATTCTTAAATGTTTTTAATATGTTATTTTAGAAATGTTGATTAAATGTTGTAATGATATCATATTAATGTTTGAAGGAAATGTTTTTAAAATGTGAGCCATCTTTTTCTAAGACCATACATTTTGATATCATTTAAATATTTAATAGAAACATTTAAATGATGATATTCCAAAATGTTTTTAAAATATTAACTTAAAAATGTTAATGAAATGTTGTAATGATATCTTATAAATGTTTAAAGGAAATGTTTTTTAAATGTGAGCCATCTTTTTCTAAGACCATACATTTTTATATCATTATAACATTTCAAAGAAACATTACAATATTGTTATTCTTAATTGTTTTTAATATGTTATTTTAGAAATGTTGATTAAATGTTGTAATGATATCATATTAATGTTTGAAGGAAATGTTTTTAAAATGTGAGCCATCTATTTCTAAGACCATACATTTTGATATCATTTAAACATTTAATAGAAACATTTGAATGATGATATACCAAAATGTTTTTAAAATATTAACTTACAAATGTTAATTAAATGTTGTAATGATATCTTATAAATGTTTAAAGGAAATGTTTTTAAAATGTGAGCCATCTTTTTCCAAGACCATACATTTTGATATCATTATAACATTTCAAAGAAACATTACAATATTGTTATTCTTAAATGTTTTTAATATGTTAATTTAGAAATGTTAATTAAATGTTGTAATGATATCATATTAATGTTTGAAGGAAATGTTTTTAAAATGTGAGCCATCTATTTCTAAGACCATACATTTTGATATCATTTAAACATTTACTACAAAACATTTGAACGATGATATCCCAAAATGTTTTTAAAATATTAACTTAGAAATGTTAATTAAATGTTGTAATGATATCATATCAATGTTTGAAGGAAATGTTTTTAAAATGTGAGCCATCTATTTCTAAGACCATACATTTTGATATCATTTAAACATTTAATAGAAACATTTGAATGATGATATCCCCAAATGATTTTTAAAATATTATCTGGGAAATGTTGATAACATGTTGTAATGATATCTTACAGATGTTTGAATGAAATGTTATAAAAATGTAAGCCATCTATTTCTAAGACCATATTTTGATATAATTTAAACATTTAATAGAAACATTACAATGTTGTTATGTGTAATGTTCTTTAAATGTTCTTTTTAGAAATGTTCATTAAATGTTGCAATGACATTGAACAATTACATTTTTATAACATGTCTGCATTCATACATCTTCCAAATGCATACAATTGTGTTTCTAATATTTCAGTCTAAATTAATACATTAAACATAAAGTGAAAAAAGGAGTATTTAAATGCTTTAGTTAAAATAACATCATAAAAATCTTTTAATCATGACAAAATGTTGAAAACAATTTGAGTAATGAACAAGAATCATTCAAACGTAATGAAATCACTTAAATGACGGAAGTTGGTAACTTTATATTCTAAGATACATACACAAGGGAAGATTTACCATTAACAATTATTTCTGTAATTAGTAGAAATAAGTACATGTAGATCCAAAATTGTTGTCACAGAACAAGTAATGAAATCAAAGTGAAAGTACTTGTGTTCAGCATGCACCAAGGTAATTCCAATCATTTATAGTCCCATGTAGTAGGGAAACCGGGGAGAAATGGAACATTTTTCTTCACTTTAAAAATATTACCAACTGTAACGAAGCAAATATTTGGACTAAACCAAGTACATGTATGTTTGTATATTAAAAGACTATACAGTGTTTCCCAGGAAAAAAAAAGAAACTGGATTTCATGGCAATTTTGTTTATGTCATGATAATAATTTCTGTAATGAGATGTACACGTGTGGAAAGCTCGGTTTCTTATTTGATCCATAATCTATTATACATATTTCACGCATGATTGAATTTAACAAATTGAAAGAAGTGGTATCAAAATTTCATTTGCACAAAAAATTGCAACTTTGAGTTAGTTTATAGGGTAGTAGAGATACTTATTTTGGAAAAAGAAACACATCACACACAATTTAATATTTTTCTCTTTTATACGACACTTCATGCATATAAAATGAAAAGATCCTTGATTTCTCCCAAATTACTAGATGTTGATTAAGAAGCCATTCAGCTTTCCTAATCTAGCAGCTGACAATGAACCAAATGCTCGAGTGAATTTACACATAACAATACAGTGTTTAAGTAGCCATGTTCAGGGGCTCTTATTAATGCTGTCTTGGGAAGGATGTGAACAGAAGGTTTGTGTGAATTCACTTACATGTAGATCCAATGTCAGCTGCTAAATCAGGAAAGCTAAAATGGCTTCTTACTCAATTGTCAGAAATCTAGCATATTTTCATTTTACTTCTTCTCAAGTGTACTTAATTGATTTTTAATGCAAAAGGTGTCATGTACGAGAGAAAATAATGATTTTTTTTTTCAATGTAATGTCTCTTTTTCAAAAAAAATTATATTTATTACCCTACTAACTTAAAGTTGCAATTGCTTTGTGTAAATTAAATTTTGGTACCCCCACTTTTTATTGGTTTAATGCAATCGTGCATAAAAAATGAACACGTTATGCATCAAATAAAAGTAGAGCGTTTCATAAATGTATATCTCATCAAGGGAATTATTATTATGACAGAAAATTTCTGCCCTGAAATCTGGTTTCCTTTTTTCTGGGATGCATTGTAGATACATATGGCAGTTATAGATTGAATTCCCACAGCTTGACTTTTCATGTAATCATCAATTTTGCAAACCCTTAGTTTGGGGGTTAATTGGGCCACCTCGGGGTAAACTGGGAGACCCATAGGCGTACACTCAGACACAAAAAAAGGATACCAATATTGCTCATTGCGTTATTAATGTCTCAGTTTACCCCAGATATTAAAAACAACTGAAATTGATGGCCATACTTTTAATTCTACCTTGCCATCAAAAAATCTTGTATTAAATCATTTAATCACCTCAGAGGATAATCACTTTCACAAGGGGTATCCACTTGCTTGGGAGATTCCATGACATTTGCTCTGGCTACACTGGCTCCAATGGAAAGTCTGCATATTAAGCCAAACATGGACCCTAAACCCAAACCTAACACTAACCTTAATCCTTATCCTCCTATTTTTCTTAACCAAAAAACCTATCACAACCAGAACCCTAACCCTATCCCTTTGGAGAAAATAAGACGAGCAATTGTCGCAGGAGCAAATGTCAGATCACCTGTTCGGAACCGCAAAAACAAATCTGAATAAATGTTTAAAATCAGTAATAAAATTAGCGAAAATAAGTCGCTTATCCTGTACTTGTGTGCAAAAGTTTACAGTGGTTTTGGGCATATTTTTTAACGGCATTGAGTGAAGCCTTTTGACTTATGTAAACGAATTTAACATTGTCTTCATATTTATTAAGATAATGGAGTGTCCCACTGAACTTCCAGTCTCCCCTACACATATTATATTATTATTATCATGGGTTTTCAGTTTACAGCAAAGTAACATGAGGAACCGCTCTTAATGAGGTTTCACTGATAGCCTGATAACAAGGTGAAGATCTTGTAATAAGGTTACTGTGTAGGCTCTATAAACTATATAACAAGCATACATAATTTATGTACATGTATATGATTACAAAGGTAATATATCAAAAAAGATTGCATATAAAGAGCCAAAGTACTACAGCTGCACCTCTAGCATCAGCATTACATTTTTCATCTACATGTACATGTATACCATCTTAACATGCAGTAGACACAGTGTTTCAGGACTTTTTTTTTTTAGTCTTGCACAATTTTTTTGTCCAAATTCGCGACGTCCACACATGCGGTTCCGAAGTTGCACACGTCAGACCAATAATTGCTCAAAAACATGACTTCATGTACAATTCCAATACAATTTTTTTTTTCAGCCAAAATTCATAAATGTATATTATTCTTGCCTTTACTGATTAAAATCAATCGATTCCATGCTGTTTATGATTGTAAAAGTGTCATTGAAAAATTCCATCTAAAAAAAACAATAAAAAACAAAAATTGTAAAACAAAGAAAATAGTAAGAAAAACAAACAATAAAACACATACGGTAAGAAAAACTTTTGATACCAATTTTTTTTTAAAGAACATTTGATCAGAGTCTTACAGAGAGTGCCTATACACAAAATTGGCTGTATCGGTAGAGCAAAATTCAGAACTTAAGCATTAATCAGCATAATCAATTGATTATTGAATCAATGAAATTGACTACCTGTATACAGTTTTGAACATTACTTTGTGGGTGACGTGCATGCACACTTTTATGGCGAACGCGCGGTTGACCGTCGAGGTCTTATGGTGGAGATCCACCCCCCTCAGCTGTGAGATGGGTAAGACTTGGCTTTTTAGGGTTAACAGTTGAGTACCAACAACTAATTCTTGTAACTATGGCTTTGATAATAGTACATGTAACAATGGCATATAATGGATTATAACTTTAAAAATAAATGATAAATTATCAAAATGCATTCTGCAATATAATTTTTACTATTACATGTGTTATTATTGTTATTATTATTATTTTCATATCACTTGATGGCTAATAATAATAACAATAATAATAATAATAATAATAATATGTTGCAATTAAGGGACATATTGCAAATTATGAAAGTAATCAAATGTTTTGTCCATTTTTTCCACAGCTTATCCACTTGACTGCTATTGGCTTAAAACGAGTTCATACCCCCTGTGCTACAGCATTTTTGTACTGTACAAAAACCTGACAAAAACTGTACACTGTACACATCAAAAGCAAGATTTTTTTTTTGGAAGAGCGCCATCTACTGTTCAAGACCTGTATAACATCATTGCAGTGTTAATTACACAGTAGGGATGGCATTATGCAGTGCTGCTGTCTTGAAAGTGCAATGCCCTAAGCACGTACATGTACGTCGTACGCACAGGCATGCAAGAGCGAGAACGCGTACATGTTTGTGGGTAGCAGTCAAGTGGTTAATAACTACAAAACAGTAATTAATAAGTACATTTCTAATCTTACTAAGAATGGTTCAAGTTGAGCTAATTAAAAATACTACTCTAGCCGAGGGCGTAGGTGCAATAAAGTGTAAACCCCCAAGTGTGTCTTTTGATAATATTTTTGGAAGTTTTCTAAAATGACATAAAGCTTTAAACAATAACCGCCCCCCCCCCCCCCCCAAAAAAAAAAAAAAAAAAAAAAAAAATCAATGCTTTTTTTAGACCAATATAGTGCTAACTAACAAGAAACGGTGTAAAAATTGTTCCGCAATGTTAAGTAGTAACTCAAATTTAAATTTACTCTGAGTGAAATACACTGCCCTCTAAAAGTGTGGAGTCACCTGTAATAAGAACTGGTTTTTCACACTCACCAACATTTTATTTATCATCGCACTTGTGGTGCTGCACTAATTAAATACCAAAGTGGAGAGTAAACATTAGCCTTAAAGTTAGCACCAGTGTAACCGTTTCAGGAAGCCTCATGCAAGACCAACTTTAACCCTATCCTTACTGTGGGGGGGGGGGGGGGGTGTTAATTTCCCCCCCCCTCTCCGTATAAAATATGCGATTGCCTTTGTTAATGCATGAGTGCTTCCTGAAACAGTTTATAATGGTTACACTGGTGCCAACTCCAAGGCTGATGTTTACTCTTCACTTTGGTAAAGGTACTTAATCATTGCATTGCCACAAGTGTAATGATAAATAAAACTTGGGTGAAATCAGATCTGACTTAAGCTATGGTCACAAATCAGAGCAGCGACCGACCGATCAGTAGCCTGCTCGGTCGCTGCTGGAATTAGGCATCGCCCAGCGATAAGGTCTGTGCCCGGGCGGCGACCGCGCAGGCACCGAGTGAAAAGTGAGCAGGCGCCGCCCAAATTTTAACTCCGCACTAAAACTTCAGCGGCGACCGAGCGATGCCCTAAAAACGAGCGGTGCCTGGGCGGCCACCACTCGGTGGCCGGGCAGCCGCCGGGCAGAATTGGTTAAAAACTCGCCGCTTGGCCGCCGAGCAGGCTACTTTGGGGTAATGTGACCATAGCATAATGGAGGGTAGCATATTATACATGGAAACCTGATGAATCTCTGTCTACAACGAGCTACCTTTATGTTTTATCTAAACTGGTAATCATTTGAAAAAATTATCACTTCAGAAAAATTTAAATGAATACAGTGCTATCCTCCAATGACCAAAATTATAATTTAAATTCATATTTGTGCAACTCACTCCCTTTTAGACATAAATAATAAATTTACATACTTGTATCTTGAAAGTCAGATCCCTTGTGTTTTTTGCAGAATGGAATTCATTTTTTGGACAAATTATGCACTTTTCTTTACCAAACCATATCTGTCATGGGCGCCTCCAGAATGGAATGCAATGGTTAGCACATTTTTCATGCTGAACACAACACAACAAGTAACTCCCCCTCAATCCAAATTGCGTAACTTTTTAACGACAAGGTATTGAACAAAATTATCTTGGCAGGAGTGTTCCTATACTTATTGACTAACTTTTCTGTGAAGATATGATTGATCCACCAAGTCATGCATGAGGGAGCAAGCATTAAAGGGAAAATTGTCACTGTCACTTTTCAAAAGTCATACATAAAGGGTCATTTAGGGGATTCTGTAAAATCAGATTTTAGCGAATTTGGTTTCTGGTGCATGTTTTTGCGTTGTTGTTTATCATCCATTGCTTGACCCCCTTACACCTATCGCAACACTTTTTTTCAATATTATTGTTGGGTGAGCAAAATTAACAATTTTTAAACCAAAATGTATCATTATAAGTTGTGTGAACTCAAGGTTGTAATCGTGTCATGCTTGGGTGAGCAAACTTTAAAAATAGTGTAAGAAAAGCTAACATGTACTGTCAAAACAGCATAAACATAACCATTGTGACTTTTGAAGAGTGAAATTTTGCCTGTTTGTCCACTTACCGGTATGCATTACTCAATGGAGCAATTTTATTTCTGGAGAAAAGTTAGTCAATAAATAAGAACACTCCTGCCAATTTATTTTGCTCAAATCCTTTTCTTTAAAAAGCTAGGCCATTTTGATTAAGGGGGAGTTACTTTTTTGTTGTGTTCAATAATTGCTTGTTTTCAGGAGAAGAATATTTATTAATTTGCCTATTAATCAGTCGATTTCCTTTGTTTTTAATTGTCAGAAGATGAAGAACAATCGAGAAAGCTGATGGAAATGGATGTAACTCATTTTTCACAAAAGTGTGGATTAACACTATATTGCACCCCCCCCCCCCCCTCTCAATTCCATGTCAAACTTTCTGTGGGATAAAATTTAAAAAAAAAAACACACAGAGGTAGCATATCCAAAGTCCTGATTCACTCTGAGTCCAAGTCCAAGTCTGGAAGTGCTTATTTGCAGACTTCTGCCCATGTCTCTGAAAAATGAAGAAAAAAAAGATGGAAAAAAAAGAGTAATCACAATTTTTGTTGTCCAATTGAACATGTTTTAAACATTAAACATTCATTATACATGTAGACCTGTACAGGTGTACATGTAGTTTATTTCATATGTTGGAACAGATGGGAAATTAGTCCCGCACTACATCACATCACATTGACATTACCGCTTCAGCCAATTCGAAGTGCCCATACGTATAGTGATTACAACTTTCAACAATTCATAACTTTTTTATATTTAGTCAGTTTTAATTGAAACTTTCATCAGTTTGCTTCTCTGGTTTTTCTGCTTTAATTTAGAATAGTTGTCTATTTGGGTTTTATTTCCCTTAAAGTATTTACAGTCTATCTAATTTTCTATAATGTATGTAGGCCTACACATGGACATGTAGCTCCCTTTTCACACGGGTGTTAAATCCTTTAAAGCTGATTAGTTTAAAGAGCTTTAAACTAATCAGCTTTATATACAACATCATTCACACACAGAAAATTTCAGTGCGGACGTTCAAGATTCACACGCTCAGTAGGGCCATTGCGCATCTGCTCATAAATGCGCAATGGCCCTACTGAGCGTTTAAAGAGCAGTGCCCGGTCTAGTTAAGGACGTATTTCTGTTCACACACAAAACGTCTTGCTCTCTAGATACGGGCTTCGTATCTGCAGCCTGCTTTGACCGTTGTATGTATCACGACTTCGTATCTGTCTGAACAATTTTCTTTAAAGCTGTTTAGTTACACAGCTTTAAGCCAATCAGTTCAACAGCCTTTTCACACACAGCTAAAATTCTATAAACATGATTAGTTAAAAGGGCTTTAAACTAATGACCTGTACATATGACATCATTCACACACAGAAATTTTGTTGCGATCGTTAATCGTTTCGTGATTAACTACTGCTCTTAAAATGCGCTGCTAGTCTTCTAGCAGCCTTTTACACACACAGCTAAAACTAGTATAAACGTGTTTAACTCAACAGTTTCAAACATGTTTATTGAAAATTTTCCCTGTGTGAACATCGTTTATACGATGTTGGGATAGATACAAAGTCGCTTTTTGCACTCTCGCAGACAATGCCTCCTGTTCATCCAAGCGTGAACACATACCACACAAAAATGATACCAAATGATTTGGGATAAAACACTCTTTCATATTAGGTGTATACTAATTTATTGTTTACAGAGGATTTTTTAAATAATTAGCAATTTTCTAGGTGCAAACTTTTTTTTGACTCACACGGTATACATCTTTCTGCGTACCGGTACAGTACTTGTAACTTTACCAAGACTGGGCAAAATTTCTTATCATTTTGATGATTCCAGAGAGCCTTGCAGTACACACCAATAATTATATGCTAGATGATCAACCTTTTCTGATTGATTCCACGTTTCTTTCACAATGCAATCGCATGACCAGAACTTGTCTATACCTTTAACCCCGGACTATACATGTAGGTGGGGTCCGATGTTAAGCTTATTCCACTTTCTGTTCAAACACATATGTACCAATAGTACAGGGTTAGCTGGCCCTGTAGCTGCATGGCTTATCCCGCAAATGTGGTGCTTACTCCACAATTGCGTACAAAGCAAATGAATGAGAACAGAAACAAAACTAGAAATGCAATCGTGTCACAACGATGTGCGTGCAATGACGCCATGTTTCTACGTGTCAAACGAAAGAGCTTCTCTCGCACTATCCAGAGCAATTTGTACGAAGTCTGTAGCTTCTGTGATATTGGAGATAGGTAGGGCGAAAGAAAGGCCTCAACAGTGAGCTTGATGGGATGGTACTGGTAGTGACTATGCCTACGAAGTTTGAAAGAAATTGGGATAGGGGAAAGAACCTAGAAAGGGCTCGCAAGCACTGCGTGCAAAAACCAATGGGATTTGGTGCATGTTCGTCATTTAAATCAAGATCGTTCTGTGGGTCAAAAGCATGAACCCGATATGCCCCATAGACAATGCGTGTAATGCATGGGCGGAAAACGTACAGGATCTGTATTATGACCGGAGTTAAATTGTTTTTTCTCTCTCTCTTTATGTCTCTTAATGAGCCTTATTTGGTATCATTAGAAAGAAAATTTCATGGTTGTTATTGTAAACCACTTTTTTTTGTCTATGATAATCTTATCGAAACACGTGATGTAAAATAGATTTATAGGACAAAATGGCGTCTTAAATGGCCCCCTTGACTAATTTCAAAAATCCGCTCACGAGGTGCCCTGCGTATTGCATCTCGGAATGTCATTGCAAATTTTCAAGGAAAAAAAAGGATGTTTAGGGGGCGAAAAGTAGTCTGAAAAAATGACGTCATGGCCGATAAGTATTATAATCGGGCGGAATTCGTATAGTGACCCTTGTTCAAATGCGATTTACTCACAATTTTCTGTGTAAACATATACCATACTTGGTATCATTCGAAAGGGCACTTCATTGCGGTCAGTTTGACACCATTGTCATCTGCACGCAATGTACTGCACGCATTAAAGGCGCTATTACGTAATGCATAGCAAATTCATCATTTTTGGCGATAACTTTGCGCTGACGTTATTAAAATTTACCAAACTTGGCAGACAGTTGTCACGTATATGGATACATGTGTCTGCCAAGTTTCAACGACGTACGTATAAAGATCGCCATTTTAGAGCGAGTTTAAGTTATTTTGGAATTTTCTTGAAAATGGCGAATTTGGAGGGCATTTTTCTCAAAGTCATTCAGTGTTAGGGTATATAATTTTGTATATGGCTGGAAAGGACATATCTTCAAGTATCTAAATCCAAAAAAGGGTACGGAATTGCCAAGCCATTATGGAGATACGGCCACAGAAAGACAGCCAATTCCCAGAACTTTAGAGGGCGCTATTTATGTTTTGCAAAGCCATTGGAGCGTGAAATTTTGCATGGCTATGTGTAATTATGAGATAAAGATACTGTGAGATTTAAATACAAAACGAAATTTATATAAGAAAGTTATGGCATTTTTAGATTATTTAGGGGTCAATATTTCAAGAACTTGATAAATTTTTGACGAAGTCGGTTTCAGATTTGAATTTTGAGTACGAAGATGGCATTTTGAAGGTCAGGTTAAACGTCGCAGATAAAAGAACATCTCTTAGACTATCTAGAAGAATTTGTTAGAAGTTTGTAGGATCTAGGATAGTGGAGATAGGAAAGAAGAAAGAAAGGCCTTAAAATGGACCAGAAACGGACAAAATGGCGCCTGGAAGGTTATGCATGAGTGATTTCGAAAATCGAAAAAGTAGGTGACCTTGATGGGATGCTAGAGACTATGCCTATGAAATTTGAAATGAAAAGGACATGAGGAAAGCACCTTACTAGGAATAACAAACACTACGTGCAAAACGAATGGGATTTCCGGACGATAAGGATAAGGATAAGGAAAAGGATAAGTATATTAATGGGGCAGAATGTGAACGAAAACAAGGCAATGACGAAGGTTCGTCATTGCAAAAATTCAGGTACTACGCAATGGAGTGAATAAATGAATATTCACGCTACACAGCTAGTACGGGTAAAACGAATTGCAGTGAGAACAGCATGAATTTTCTTATTACAGGACTAAAAAGAGCGTGTGTGAAAAGCCCCAAAAGTTAGTACGGGTTTTGGCTATTAATCAAAGTAGGCTTAAAGATAAAGACCAGTTATGGTCATGTGACTGCATTGTGAAAGAAACGTTGTGGAATCGATCAGAAAAGGTTGATCATCTACATAGCATATAAGTATTGGTGTGTACTGCAAGGTTCAGGAATCATCAAAATGATAAGAAATTTTGCCCAGTCTTGGTAAAGTTACAAGCACTGTACACAGAAAGATGGGACTACGCACACACGTGTGCGACACGTGCATTTATCTCTCACATCCCAATAGATAAACTAACTTACCAAATATATCAATTAGTACCGGTAGGCGGTTTCCCGGCAAAATTTTTATCATCATGTACATGTATTAATAGTCAAAACATATTCTTTCACATGATTGGTAATAAGAGCTACCATTTCATTTTTTGAAATTGGGGCGTTTCCAATATTGGTCTTTACCTTTAAGCAAAACAAATGTGAAAGGAGTATGGAGCACCAAGTAGCTTGTACATAGGGTCATGAGGTTAAAGGTAATACAAAGTTTTGGGAAATTTGAAAATTGGGTGGAAAGTGATTCTTTACAATTTTGATATATTTGGATGCCCCTGTAGATGTATTATAAGCACAAGAAAAATCAGCCCCTAAAACATTTCTCCTTTCGAGAAAAATTGAATATAAAAATTTACCGGTGCTCCCGGTAAATTTTGATACATTTCTAATAGCGCCTACGGCCGTACAATGGTAGCTGTGACCATGAAAATATCAGAATATGTAGTTGTGATATATAATGTCTAAACGGGAATAGGCAATCGGTCGATTTTAGTCAAGAAACATTGTTTTATGGCTTAATTAATATATTGATCTTGAGAGGGAGCTATACAACATAAAGAGTTTATTATTTACAATTTCATAACTTTAGACTCGATTTTAACCGCGACAATGATCGCTGAATATTGTAGGATCGCATATGCTTCCAATATGCTCATTTGAACCAAATTCATGACCCCATACCAACACTTTGTATTACCTTTAAGCCTCTGACCAACTACCAGTGCCCTTCACAAGGCCACTCCCCAGCCACTGTTTGGATGCATTGCTTGCACCAAGAAGTTACCAGCTGCTTGCACTACCAAAGAGATACAGTGCAGGCTTAAAACTACATGTTACTATACACTAATGTACCAAAGGGGAAGGCTTGCAACGAACACTCACGTTCACGTATCACTTGTCACGTTTCACGTTTTGCGCTGTTTCGTAAAATAGGTGACTCTAATTTACGAAGTGTAGGGCCTACTATTCGTTGTTTTCCATGCTGGTAAAACATGAATGATCACGTCTACCAAAACGTGACGTGAGTGTTTAATCAATATTTTTAAAATTGCAAGCGATTGTTACTAAGACTAGTCATGACGTCACCGTAATATGTATGAGATTTGTACACACTGCACTGCGCCTAGGCCTAGCGCCTATCTATCTAGCTACCTTTCTTTCCCTTTATCTCCTTTTCCTTTCCTTTCTCTGTTTTTTTCCTTCTCTCTGTTTCAGGTTTGCAAGGGGGAGGCAAGGCCCTTTCGGCCCCCGATCCACAGGTGATTGGCGGGATTAATCACAACTGTTCTCCCCCTCTTTTCACCCTTTTCTTTTCCTTCCCCATTTTTTGATGGCGGGGGCAAGAGCCTCCCCCCCCCCCCCCCCACCGAACTACAACTTGTTGGCGGGAAACTTGTTACTGATATGCCCCTTATTTTTTCTCTTCTTCCTCTTTTTTCCTTTTTTCTTTCACTTTCCTTCCTTCTCTCTTATTTTTTTATGTGGGGGGGGGGGGGGCGGGGGGTGGTAACAACTGGGAGGCAAGGCCCTCCCCCCCCCCCGATCTCCTTCTTTTTCCCCCTTTTTCTTTCTCTTCTTTCATTTCCCTTTCTCTCCTCTTTCCCTTCTTTTCATTCTCTCTCTCTCTCTCTCTCTTTCTGTTTTTCCTTTTTTCCGGGGGGGGGGGGGGGGGGGGGGGGGGGGGGGCCTGGATCCGCGCTTGGAGTAAACCACAGAGTTACACAACATATTCTGACCTGAAGCAGCTTTTTTGCCTATTAGTCTCTTTTCAATGACAATTTGCATTATTTTTTTAAACGCCAGCGTCAATTTACGTGAGCTTTCGGAGATTGCATATAGCAAATTAACTATTTGTTGGGTCACGTAACCCAACACTTCGTAGATTTGGGTGACCTGTTTCACGAAAGGGCGCAATACGTGAACGTGATACGTGAGTGTTCGTTGCAAGCCAAAGGGGAAAGAGTGGTTGTCATAAATGACCTACACATACAGTATGTAAGGAGCTTAAAGGCCAAGTTCAACTGGACATCAAGTTGATTTGAAGTAAAAATCAAACAAGCATAACACTAACAATGTCATCACAATATACATTGTAATGTAAAATAAGAAAGTTATGAGGCATTATTAAAGTTTTACATGTACTGTAGTACCGGATACTGTAGTATGTACTGTAGTTTCACAAAACAGTGATTATAATTTACCAGTAAATGCATAACTTGGTCTGTATGCAAATGAGCAAGCCTATGATGTCACACACTATCTTTTAAAAATTTATTATATAAATTTAAAATACCGGTATTTCATCTTTTTGCTCCAATAATGTAAAAACATACCAGTAGTTTTTCTTCTCGTGTAATGTTAAATCATCATTATTGTATTCTGTGATTCAATTGAGAACTTCTCTATTATTAAATTGATGAAAAAATTGAAATACCTGAAATTTCATATAATAAAATACATAAAGAACAGTGAGTGTGTGACATCATCGGCTCCCTCATTTGCATACCAACCACGCTATTTGTAACACTGTTTTATGAACAAAAATGTAAAACTTAAAAATGCTGTAACTTTCTTACTTCAAATCTTATTTTGATGACATTTTCAGTGTTATGCTTGTTTGATTATTCTCTACTTATTCAAATCAGCTCGATGTTAGGGTGCATTTGGCCTTTAAGATACAGTAGGTCTATAAAAAGAGCCATACTTAAAGTAAAATATTGTGCTCATTTTCCATTCCAGCTTCATTTTTTGTTCTTCTTCCTGATTGTACAGTGTACATGTGTATGCAGGGACTTGATAGAGAGTTTAGCAAGGACTGGACATAGTACTGAAAGTCCATGCTTGGACATGGGGTCATGAGGTTAAGCCTCTGGCCAAATACCAATGCCTTTCACAAGGCCACTCCCCAGTCACTGTAGGACATCACTGAAACTACTACATGCTTGCACTACATGTACAGTACATACATGTACATATATGTACAATGCAGCCTAAACTAACTCCACTAATGTACGAAAGGGGAAAGAGTAGTTGTCATAAATGACCTACACATACGGCTTTCATCAAAAGGGTGGTGTGCGGTGCGGCGCGGTGTGGTGTGCTCAACGCACCCATTCGATAAAAGAGGGGGGGGCTTTTCTCGAAAGGGTGCGTTGAGAGCGGAGTACCGTTTTAACACACCCTTTCGATAAAAGCGGGGGGGCTTTTCTCGAAAGGGTGCGTCGACTAGTCTTTCGCATCAGTCGTTTAAAATGAGGATCTCGGACAGAAGGTAATAGTTGCCAATTTAAGTATATCGAAAATGTATTAGATAAAATGGAATGGTCTTGATTACAAAGTGGTCTCTTTCGTTATTACTATGTTGATGGGGGAGACAGAGAGAAGGAAAAAAGGGAAAGGGAAAGGGAAGATAAAAGGAAAGAAAGAAGAATAAGAAGAAAGAGGGAAACTGGGGGGGGGGGGGGCGAAGGGCTCTTGCCTCCTTCCTCCCCCCCCCCCGCCAAAAATAAATAAGAGAGAGAGAGAGAAGGGAAAGGGAAAGAAAATATAAAAGGAAAGAAAGAAGAAGAAGAAGGAAAGAGGGAAACGGGGGAAGGGCGAAAGGCCCTTACCTCCACCCCCCCTCCCGCCAAAAAAAATAAATAAGAGAGGGAGAGAGAAGGGAGAGGGAAAGAAAATATAAAGGGAAAGAAAGAAGGGGAAAGAATAAGAAAAGAGGGAAACGGGGGCGAAGGGCTCTTGCCTCCTCCCTCCCACCCGCCAAAAAATAAATTAAGAGAGAGAGAGAGAGAAGGAAAGGGAAAGAGAAGATAAAAGGAATGAAAGAAGAGTAAGAAGAAGAAAAGAGGGAAACGGGGGCAAAGGGCTCTTGCCTCCTTTCTTTTCTTTCTTTTCCTTTCTTTCCTATTCTCCCTCTTTTTCGTTTTTCTCTTTCTTTCTTCTCTTTTCTTTCTTCTCTTTTTTTTTTTCTTTTTTTTCTTTCCCTTTCCCATCTCTCTCTCTTTCTTATTTATTTTGTTGGCGGGGGGGGGGGGGAGGCAAGAGCCCTTTGCCCCCGTTTCCCTCTTTTCTTCTTCTTCCTCTTCTTCCTTTTATATTTTCTTTCCCTTTCCCTTTTCCCTCTCTCTCTTATTTTTTTGTTTGGCGAGGGGAGGCAAGAGCCCTTCGCCCTTCCCCCGTTTCCGTCTTTTATTCTTCTTCCTCTTCTTCCTTTCCTTTTATCTTTTCTTTCCCTTTCACTTTCCCTTCTTTCTCTCTCTCTCTCTGATGCGGGGGGGGGGGAGGAGGCACAAGCCCTTTGCCCCCGTTTCCCTCTTTTCTTCTTCTTCCTCTTCTTTCTTTCCTTTTATCTTCTCTTTCCCTTTCCCTTTCCCTTCTCTCTCTCTCTGATTTATTTTTTGGCGGGGGGGGGGGGGGGGGGGCGGTGAGGAGGAGGCAAGAGCCCTTCGCCTCCCCCCCCCCCCCAGTTTCCCTCTTTTCTTCTTATTCTTCTTTCTTTCCTTTTATCTTCCCTTTCCCTTTCCCTTTTTTCCTTCTCTCTGTCTCCCCCATCAACATACCATTCCATTTTATCTAATACATTTTTGATATACTTAAATTGGCAACTATTACCTTCTGTCCGAGATCCTCATTTTAAACGACTGATGCGAAAGACTAGTCGACGCACCCTTTCGAGAAAAGCCCCCCCGCTTTTATCGAAAGGGTGTGTTAAAACGGTACTCCGCTCTCAACGCACCCTTTCGAGAAAGCCCCCCCCCCCTCTTTTATCGAATGGGTGCGTTGAGCACACCACACCGCGCCGCACCGCACCCCACCCTTTCGATGAAAGCCTACACATACAGTATGTAAGGAGCTTAAAGGCCAAGTCCAACTGGACATCAAGTTGATTTGAAGTAAAAATCAAACAAGCATAACACTAATAATTTCATCACAATAAAATGTAAAATAAGAAAGTTATGAGGCATTATTAAAGTTTTACATGTACTGTAGTACCGGATACTGCAGTATGTACTGTAGTTTCACAAAACAGTGATTATAATTTACCAGTAAATGCATAACATGGTCTGTATGCAAATGAGCAAGCCTATGATGTCACACACTATCTTTTAAAAATTTATTATATAAATTTAAAATACTGGTATTATATCTTTTTGCTCCAATAATGTAAAACATACCAGTAGTTTTTCTTCACGTGTAATGTAAAATCATCATTATTGTATTCTGTTATTCAATTGAGAACTTCTCTATTATTAAATTGATGCAAAAAATTGAAATACCTGAAATTTCATATAATAAAATACATATAGAACAGTGAGTGTGTGATATCATCGGCTCCCTCATTTGCATACCAACCACGTTATTTGTAACACTGTTTTATGAACAAAAATGTAAAACTTAAAAATGCTGTAACTTTCTTTAATACTTCAAATCTTATTTTGATGACATTTTCAGTGTTATGTTTGTTTGATTATTCTCTACTTATTATTCAAATCAGCTCGATGTTAAGGTGCATTTGGCCTTTAAGATACAGTAGGTCTATAAAAAGAGCCATACTTAAAGTAAAATATTGTGCTCATTTTCCATTCCAGCTTCATTTTTTGTTCTTCTTCCTGATTGTACAGTGTACATGTGTATGCAGGGACTTGATAGAGAGTTTAGCAAGGACTGGACATAGTACTGAAAGTCCATGCTTGGACATGGGGTCATGAGGTTAAGCCTCTGGCCAAATACCAATGCCTTTCACAAGGCCACTCCCCAGTCACTGTAGGACATCACTGAAACTACTACATGCTTGCACTACATGTACAGTACATATATGTACAATGCAGCCTAAACTAACTCCACTAATGTACGAAAGGGGAAAGAGTGGTTGTCATAAATGACCTACACATACAGTATGTAAGGAGCTTAAAGGCCAAGTCCAACTGGACATCAAGTTGATTTGAAGTAAAAATCAAACAAGCATAACACTAACAATTTCATCACAATAAAATGTAAAATAAGAAAGTTATGCTCAGGCATTATTAAAGTTTTACATGTACTGTAGTACCGGATACTGCAGTATGTACTGTAGTTTCACAAAACAGTGATTATAATTTACCAGTAAATGCATAACATGGTCTGTATGCAAATGAGCAAGCCTATGATGTCACACACTATCTTTTAAAAATTTATTATATAAATTTAAAATACCGGTATTTAATCTTTTTGCTCCAATAATGTAAAAACATACCAGTAGTTTTTCTTCTCGTGTAATGTTAAATCATCATTATTGTATTCTGTGATTCAATTGAGAACTTCTCTATTATTAAATTGATGAAAAAATTGAAATACCTGAAATTTCATATAATAAAATACATAAAGAACAGTGAGTTTGTGACATCATCGGCTCCCTCATTTGCATACCAACCACGTTATTTGTAACACTGTTTTATGAATAAAAAATGTAAAACTTAAAAATGCTGTAACTTTCTTACTTCAAATCTTATTTTGATGACATTTTCAGTGTTATGTTTGTTTGATTATTCTCTACTTATTCAAATCAGCTCGATGTTAAGGTGCATTTGGCCTTTAAGATACAGTAGGTCTATAAAAAGAGCCATAATTAAAGTAAAATATTGTGCTCATTTTCCATTCCAGCTTCATTTTTTGTTCTTCTTCCTGATTGTACAGTGTACATGTGTATGCAGGGACTTGATAAAAATGATAGAGAGTTTAGCATGGACTGGACATGCAGCCTTTTGACACACAGCTAAAATTCTATAAACATGATTAGTTAAAAGGGCTTTAAACTAGTGCTGTAACCAAACGTTTAACCGTCCGGTATCCGACCGCCCATGGCGGATTCCGTTTTCAATTGCCGTTTTGTTTTCCCGTTTTTTTTTTTTTTTTTTTTTTTTTTAAGTTTCGATTTATGCCCCTCCACCTGGCACTATGCCTGGCAATGTCTCCCAGCTCAGTAATCTGTGTGTGACTCACTACTCCGAAACTAGAACAACACTTGTCTGTCATCTTGGTTTGAAAGTAATCTTTGTACATAATACATCTCAATATGAAGTTTATAATAATAATTCATCCAACTTTTACACACGGCGTACCACAAGGTTCTATCCTAGGTCCTCTACTGTTTTTGATATACATTAATGATCTTACACATTCTTCTAAAAACGACATTGTTACTATTATTTGTGACAAGTTAACAAGCACAAATCGGCCCCTTCAAATGCACCTCGCAGTTAAATGAAAGTCCTTCCCGCTTTTTCACACAGACCTGGCTTGCTGGGTAAAAAAAAAAAAAAAAAAAAAACGATCGTTTAACCGAAAACCGTCCGGTTTTGACTGGCGGTTAAACGGAATTGGAGATATCCGTGATGTTACAGCACTACTTTAAACTAATGACCTGTACATACGACATCATTCACACACAGAAATTTTGTTGCGATCGTTAATCGTTTCGTGATTAACTACTGCTCTTAAAATGCGCAGTAGTGTCATACTGTCATTGCGCATTGAAGGTCAGGTCATATCAAACAGAGCGCTCGCTCCATCCAGTTTAAACACATTTAAACACGAAAAACCGTTCACACACAAAATGTCAAGCTCTCTAGATACGAACTTCGTATCTGCAGCCTGCTTTTAGGGGCGTATGAATCGCGACTTTGTATCTATCCCAACATCGTATAAACGATGTTCACACAGAGAAAAATTTCTATAAACATGTTTAAAACTGTTGAGTTAAACACGTTTATACTAATCATCTCTAGATACGAATCTGCAGCCTGCTTTTAGGGCCTTAATCGCGACTTCGTATCTATCCCAACATCGTATAAACGATGTTCACACAGAGAAAAATTTCTATAAACATGTTTAAAACTGTTGAGTTAAACACGTTTATACTAATCATCTCTAGATACGAATCTGCAGCCTGCTTTTAGGGCCTTAATCGCGACTTCGTATCTATCCCAACATCGTATAAACGATGTTCACACAGAGAAAAATTTCTATAAACATGTTTAAAACTGTTGAGTTAAACACGTTTATACTAATCATCTCTGGTACGAAGAATTTCAGCTGTGTGTGAAAAGGCTGATAGTACTGTACATGTAGGTCCATGCTTGGACATGGGGTCATGAGGTTAAGCTTCTGGCCAAATACCAATGTCCTTCACAAGGCCACTTCCCAGTCACTGTAGGACATCTCTGAAACTACTACATGCTGGCACTACATGTACAGTACAGGCCTTAAATTTCGTCATTTTTAGGGCAAGGCCAGTTTGGCCTCGAGTACCTCATATTTTTAAGGGCACCAAGGCCAAAATATTTTTACAAAAAGGGCATCGAGGCCAAAATATTTTACAAAAAGGGCATCGAGTATGAGGCCAAAAAAATTGATTCTATTTTTGTTAGATGTCATGTGTATTTTATGAAACTTGTGCGGGATCAATTTCCCATGACTTTTAGCACCAGCTTCTTCACAGAATGTATAGAGGTCTACGGTACATACAAACAAGGCGGCGGCCCGCAAGCCTTAGATTTAGCAGCCAGGAGCAAGGGGCAATTTTTTTTTTAAGTTGCCCCTTGCCCACGGGAATTTACCAGAGCAATGGGCAATTTTCCAAAAACAGAGAGGCCCCTTATCTAATCATAAGTTCAAAGAGAGTCTACAAATAATGTGAATAGAACGATCAATTTAATAACTTTTTAATCTTAACAATGTGAACAGGAAAGATCGATTAAGAACATAAAACTTGCACATTAAACAGTATTTTAAAGTAACTAAAAATATTGATGAGCAAATGAATAAATAAATTGTCAATTTCACAAACATCGAAAGTCAGAAGGACTTGGCCGGGCCGGGTATCCCAAATCGAAATCGCACCTCACACAAAGTTCCGCCACACTCTCGGTAGTAGGAGCAAATTTGAAGAAATTATCTTTTTAACTGTTGTATAGAAAGGTCTAAATAGGCCTAACCAATGAAATAAGATGTAAAAATGTCATTAGACATTCGACAGCTGAAAGTGACACGCTCAGCTCAGTTAAGTTGCGTTCACGAAACCAAAATCATACCTCGCACACACACTCTCGCCACTTTTGGTGGGAAGCTGTCGGGCTGAAGTTTGCCAGCGAAACCGATGCACCCTCGGAGATAGCGCGTAATTTTACCGGGACGCGAAACGTTCGTCTTGGGAAGCTGGCGGGGTAGCTTTTTGAAGCTAGGTCGGCTGGTGGCAAAATGAGAGTAACTACGATCGACAACATCGTAGGTGTTCTTAACTTATTAATAAGATAATTCTAAATTCTATTTGAGATAAAATAATAAACTAGACCTACAAACAAACCTCGACAGGTCTCTAATGACTATTTGAATACTTGTTTATTTCTCCATTTGACGATTTGTTTTCTTGATCCTGGCCTTCGATTTGTACGTAAATTCTACGTGCGTGCGTCAACAGCATGCACCATCAAGCGATCGCATGAACGTACGTACGTGCGCTAGCGCATTGCCTATATAATAACAAAGGGCGCATTTTCACGGCACTTGCGCCTTATTAAAGCACTAAATACGAAGCTAGAAGAGAGCTCGTGGGCGGCAAACTGTATTTTTACTGTTCTAATAATTTATGGGCGCATTTTCACGGAAAACACTTGCGCCTTGCCGTCTAGTTTTAGATGATTATGGGCGCAATTGGTGGCTTTATGAGCGCAAATTTCAAAAAAAGGGCACGTCCAGTTGGAAAAAAAGGCACGACGGCCAGTTTGAAAAAAAGGGCACGGCCTTTTTGGCCGTGAATTTATCTTTTTTGGGGAGGGCACCACGGCCAGTCATAGGGGCATCGACGGCCTGGCCGTCGATGGCCGTCGATTAATTTAAGGCCTGACAGTACATTTACAATGCAGCCTAAACTAACTCCACTAATGTATGGAAGGGGAAAGAGCGGTTGTCATAAATAACTTAAGGAAGTCCAACTCGACATCAAGTTGATTTGAATAAGAAAAATCAATCAAGCACAACACTAACAATTTCATCAAAGTATGATGTAAAATAAGAAAGTTATGGCATTTTAAAGTTTTTACATACATGTACAACATGCATTTTCACAAAACACTAATGCATACATGTAACATGGTCAGTATACACATTTTGTCATGCGTGAGCCTATGATGTCACACACCCACTATTCTATTGTATTTTATTGTACAACATTTCAAATTTTCAAATTTTTTGCTCAAAAAATGTAAAACTATCATAGAACAAACCATGATTGTAACTTATTGTGATTCAATTCAGAATTTGACTTCTTTATTATCAAATCTATAAAAAATTGAGATATTTGAAATTTCATATAATAAAAAACATATGGAATAGTGGGTGTGTGACATCATTGGCTCCTCATTTGCATACCGACCACGTTCTGCATAACAAAATGTAAACTTAGAAATGCTATAACTTTCTTATTTTAAAACTTATTTTGATGTAATTTTCAGTGTTATGCTTGTTTGATTTTTCTCTATCTATTCAAATCATGTTAGAGTTGATGTTATGGTGCACTTGGCCTTCTAGATAGGTCTATAAAAAAGAGCCATACTTAAAGTAAAGTTCTGAGCTCATTTTCCATTCCAGCTTCAATTTTTTTTCTAATTCATGATCATATGTACCTGTACAGTGTACATCTACATGAATTCTTCACTATACACTATTTGATTAGCAATGCAATAGATGCTGTGATGATTGTACCTCTTGGTGTGTAATATACAAATAATGAATGGTTATGAGTTTAATAGTGCAAATTTTTTCATGAGTTGAAAGAAATAATGCTAATCTTTCAACGAATGAAAATATTTGCACTATTGAATGAATGAAAAACATTCATTGTTTGTTTTATACAACATCGAAGAAGATCTAATAGAACGTTAATGAACAAATAATGCTTTACTCCTTACATATCAAAGATAAATTAAAGTTGGATTCAAGTCTTCTCAGTTACATTCAGATTGCCTTTGCATCAGATACACGCAGGGATATACGCACACAGTAAAGAGGTACGCAGTCATACATGTATAACCCAAAATGCACGCCTGTGCAATTAGAACATCTATTGAATATCATGTGACCAACAATCCTCCAATCAAATGACAAGGATCCATGTAGGTGTTGTATAATCTTAAATATTCGATCCCATTTCTTGATGGTATTAGAATTCTTAAAGCCCTATTCCAGTTATGGTGTTAGAGTTTCTTGTTTTCAGCAGGTCAGTAGCATGACAAAAACCAAAACCAAGATACTGTGAATAATTTTCCACCTAAAGTTGAATATAAAAAAATGAGAGGCAAATAGGTGATTCAATCCTTGTCCTAAACCAATTCATCCATGTTGTACATGTACACATGTACACTGTATGTACAGTGTATATCGTTGATTCAACATGGCGTAGAAAAAGTTCTCATGCACGGTAGCGGTGCAGCAAATATGAATATTCATGCTATAGAGCACCGTTTGCTTGAAAATGCAAGCCGATCGCCTGTCTGATTATCAAGATATTTATGATTGAAAATCGAAATCAAATTTTGCGTTTGCCAAACGGTTTTCATAACACTACAGTCTATTGATGAAAACGAGTATGGTCAAACCTGTCATTCAAAGGTTTTTTACTTTTTTGAGGCACTTCTTGATCATTTTGAAGCGCAATTTTTTTAGGGCTTCAATATATCGCCATATCACAGACACTGATAACACGTAGTGTCGTGCATCTCAGATTTAACATTGTTAAACGATCCCTTTAATCAACAATACACAACGTGGGATAAATTGGGTTAGGACGAGGAATCGCCCTTTTTCCTATCGAAGACGTCTTCAAATTATAATTAAAGTGGTTGTCCAGATGCACAGAGGAGTCGAAAAACGTTGTAAGTCAAAATGTAATTACTACTTCTCAAGTTCTTTACATTTCGAAAAAATGTGCCCCTCCCCGCTGTTTGAATCAATTTCCGATGCAGGCTCTGGTGCTCCCTGGAGTGAGGGAAGAAGTAGACTGAAAATTTCTTTCTCTTTCATTCGTTAGCCTCTTATTTGGTAAGGGTCAGCTCCTCTGTTTAGAGAAAGAAGCCGGCTATAGGGTCTCCTGTCATGAAGGAAAATGACGTCATCCATTGTCATCTATTGACAGTAACAGTTTAAAATACGACTGCAAGAATTTCAAGATGGAGTTCAATTTCGACGAAGAAAAAAAGACCCCTCAAACACATCATACGGTCAATCTGTTAAGTGAAACTGATGTATATTAGTCTGGGCCTAATTTTCAACTACCGTACATAAATGCATTGAAAGTGAATTTGTTACAAAGTTTGTTGGCACTCTTGGTGGGACGTTCGTCTCACCGAATTCTGACAGGAGACCCTATGGCTGGCTTCTGTCTCTGAAGAGAGGAACCAACCACACCCAAAAAAGAGGCTAATGAATGAAAGAGACAGAAATTTTCGGTCTAGGGATGAAGGATCTGTGAACTAGTCAACTAGTAAAACTTAAGTACCAGTAGTAATCTCATTCTCTATTACTTTTTAGGCCTACATGTACATGTACATGTACCTGTAGTATCACTCTAATTAGATTCATGTTTGATTTTTCACTTCGAATGTTATGCCTTTAACTTAGGTAGTAGGTACGCACTACGCAGATGTACATGTACATGTAGGGAATATAATCCATAGATGCAGTACAGTAGGGAATATAATCCACACATACATTTAGCAGCATAAGTATACTTTTTGTGTGTTAAAAACTGTTTAGAGGAAATCTATTGATTCTCAACATTTCAAACACCACTGTACAAAACTCAACCATGTCAACTAAGTTCACTAAAAATTGGTACTAGTGACAATTCTCGCTACCCTAAATAGGTACGAAAATCTCGAAATTCGCGAGACGAGGTAATTTTCACTCTCTCGGGTCGTCACTACAACTTCCGGTATAGAGTCCCATCCCGCTGGCGCTAGCGCCTGTGTTCGCTGTGCAGAGTTTTCACGCACGCTAAAATCGATGCCAATCAGTGTAATTGGTACAGATTATAATATGCAATGGAAAGCTTCGGGCGGAATTAGTGACTTTAGCACAAAAGGCCGTTAAACTCTACCGTGAAAGAGAGGGTTGTGATCACGAACGCCTGCACAGGAAGCTGTAATGTCGAAAAGCTATCCCATAATGCAATGCGGATTTCAGGATTTTCCCCGGATCTCGGCAGAATCGCTATTTGGGGTAGCGAGAATTGATGACACCTAAATAGCAGTTAAATACAATTTTTCAACTTACCAATGTTAGAAAAAATCCTTTGAAAATTCAAATCGTGAGTCTACTGTCAAACTTGCCGATCAGCCACTTCCTTTTCAATGTATGCATTTGTGTGCAATGTGTGTATTGTGTGCAGTTGCAGCCTCTTAGCACATAGTACAGGGCTAGAGGTCTCCATCAAAGCATAGAGCCTAAGGCTGTGCACAACAGTGTAATGAGGTACCCGAGTACACTCCCAGGCTTACAAGTGAATACTCGAATATTCGGACGCCATGTTTTTTTGAATTTTTTTGAATTTTTTTTGGATTTTTTTTTGGATTTTTTTTTGCCACCACCATACCACTGCAGCAGTATCCCAGTTCTGTCGCCGAAAACGCGTGCAATTTTACCTCGAGTTGCAGTTGAAGGCGCCGATTTAATAATAATAATAACAGTAAACAATGCTGTTTTAACAGAAATCGAGACATTTGGTCCCAGTTTCTGAGTGGTGAGTTTGACAGTGCCTGAGTTGGGAAACATTTTTACCGACGGCACAATGCCAGCGGCCGCCGCTCACACAGGCACGGGTAAGCGTCGGCCTGGACAATTTTTTTTTTTTTTTTTTTTTTTTGCGGCCGAATATTCGGGTACGAGAAATCGTACCCGAGTAGTTGTCAACCGTGCGGGTACTCGAGCATTCGACTACACGTCGCTGCCCTAACAGAGTCAATGCTAATGTGTATTGACCTCTAGCGCTGTACTACGCCACACATGCTGAGAGGCAGCGATTACACACAATTGCACACTAATGCACACAATGAATACGTTGTGGCTGATCAGCAAGTTTGACAGTAGTAGGGTGTCTGAACGTTTTTTTAATTTTCCCTTCGTCGATTGTACAGTAGTAGACTGAAATCGTTACTCGAGGAAATAAAGTTATTGGAATATTGGAATACAACTCTTATCTACCAGTATGGTACATGTAATTATTAAATTATTAATCAATTAATACTTTGCTGCAAATTGTGATTTTTAAAGATTGCATGTATTTATTTCAACTACAATCACCATTGGCTCGAAGGCACATTGATGGCTCGATTTCAGGATTGCGGCATGGCTCGTCTGACCATGGAATACTGTGTCGGTGTGTGCGACCAATTCAAGACTAGCGACTGTATTTTCGCGCGAAATTTAAATGTCATTTTGGACTTTGTCTCAGCAATGACACGCCCATTCCCTCGGGCTGTCTAAGTCTGAACGTGAATTATTGACCATGAAATTTAAGTGTTTCAAAGCTCTTATTGACGGATTTATCGCTCATAGATAAATATGAAAATCTCTATACAAAGTCAATGTAAAATGCATCAAGAAAATCATCACAGAATCTGTTTTATGCATTGCCATTTGCCAAAGCGCCAATCAAAAATATGAAACATGATCTGCAAAAATGTGGACTCATCGTCTGCGTTTACACAGACGATCCTTATTCTCGGACCAGCCCCCCTACTGCGTAACCCGTCCACATGCAGCTCTACAAATAAACATACTCCACCAAAGCATGGAGAGTCAATGCTAATGCGTATTGACCTCTAGCACTGCACGTGTTTAAATACGCAGCATTTGCACTAAGGCTGTGCACAACAGTGTAATGAGGTACCCGAGTACACTCCCAGGCTTACAAGCGAATACTCGAATATTCGGACGCCATGTTTTTTTTTATTTTTTTGCTGATTTTTTTTGTTGATTTTTGTTGATTTTTGTTGATTTTTTTTTTTTTTGCCACCACCATACCTTTGGAGCAGTATCCCAGTTCTGTCGCCGAAAACGCATGCAATTTTACTTCGAGTTGCAGTTGAAGGTGCCGATTTAATAATAATAATAACAGTAAACAATGCTGTTTTAAAAACCAAAGATGGCAGAATAATCCATTTTCCTCCCAGTCCAAACAGAAATCTGGACATTTGGTCCCAGTTTCTGAGTGGTGAGTTTGACAGTGCTTGAGTTGGGAAACATTTTTACCGACGGTACCATGCCAGCTGCCGCCGCTCTCCCTGGCACGAGTCAGCGTCGGCCTGGACAGAATTTTTTTTTTTTTTGCGGCCAAATATTTGAGTACGAGAAATCGTACTCGAGTAGTTGTCAACAGTGCGGGTACATTTGTACTCGAGCATTCGACTACTCGTTGCAGCCTTAGAAAATACCCTTCCCCCATATCGCCTAATGCATTAGAATGCAGCTGTTTAATTCCAGGAAGCTCCAACACTGGCGCCGCAGGCGTCGGAGCTTCAGTTGGCGGATCTTGGGGTTAGCAGGGGTGATAGTGAGCACTAAAAAAAAAAAAGTTTTTTGTTTTCCCCTCAACCTTGCCCCCCTTGAGTAAAAAAAAAAAGAGGATTCGTGGGGAAAAAATGGCATCTAACAACATTCCCCCCTTTCCAGTAAGAAAATTGGGACAAAATTGGGAAAATTGGGAAAAAAATAGGGCAAAATAAGGAAGAATAGAGAAAATAAGAGGGAAATCGGGAAAATCAGGATAAAATAAGGAAGAAGAAGAAAAAAATTGTAAAAAAAAAAAAAAATCCATTTTTTTATTTTTATAAATCGGGAAAAAACGAAAAAAAATAAAAAAAATGGGGGAAACCGATTTAAATCGGGTTTTTATCAGGCCTGGGTTAGTAAAACAGCCGATTAATAGGCGATATTATTGTTAAATCTGCAAAGGGAGTACCGGTACTTACAATTTTGACTTCATAGATTGCACGACTCCTCAGGGCATAACACCAATTACTTGAATTTATAATTTGAAGAGAGTCTTCGATGGGAAAAAAAGGGTCAACTCATGCACGGCAGTGGCGCAGCAAATATGAATATTCATGCTATCAAGCACTGATCGCTCAAAATCGCTGAATATGCACGAGGTTGCGAAGGGTCGGGGGACCGCTCTGTTTGTTTGAGTCGTGCATATTCAGCTATTTCAAGCGATCGGTGCTCTATAGCATGAATATTCATATAATTTCTGCGCCACTGCCGCGCATGCGTACCTTCTCTTCGCCATTTTGAATCGACGCTGCAACATGGAAGAATCGTTGGTGTAGTAAACCGAATAACCCTTTTTTTCCCATCGAAGACTTCTTCAAATTATAATTTCAAGTGATTGGTGTTATGCCCTGAGGAGTCGTGCAACCTATGAAGTCAAAATTGTAAGTACTCCCTTTGCAGATTTAACAATAATATCGCCTAATCGGCCATTTTTACTAACCCCAGGATCTGCCAACTAAAGCTCCTACGCCGGTGTTGGAGCTTCCAGGAGTTAGCAGCTGTTTAGCAAAAAATGATAACTCGGCGTGAACCACTTTTTGGTCCATTCTGACCAAAGCTATGAATATTGCAGTTTTTAGTTTTTGAGGGGCTGTATCTTTTGATAGAAACATGGGTGAGTCTTGAAATTCGAAATGTATTATTCTGATTACATTTTTTATTCAAATATCCAACAACAATGGTGAAAAACGATCCCAAATTGAAAATTGAAAAATTGTTCAGACACCCTAATAGAGAGTCAATGCTAATGCGTATTGACCTCTAGCACTGTTACCTTTAAATGTAAAAAACTGTCAAACCGTTAAGCTATTCAAAACTAGTCTCAAGACACACTTATTCAAAATTGCGTTCGATGATTAATTAACTCTGTTCACTTTGACGTGTATTCCATATGTATTGTAATTTGTATGTTTATTTGCATTTTTTGTTTTGTATAAGATGTAATTGTAGTCTTTTTTGTGTGTATAGCGCTTAGAGACTTCGGTGGTATGCGCTTTATAAGTAACGTCTTTATTATTATTATTATTATTATTGTTAGGCAGCATTTGAATACATTACACTCTCAAAACACAGATGCACATAATCATGCCGAAAGGCGACAGTGGACTCACAATTAGAATTTTTAAATTATTCTTTCAAACATTGAAAAGTTGAAAAAATTGTATTTTACTACTAGATTTCTAGACCGATTCTATTTAGAGTCTACATGTACTATGTAGACTCTAAATAGAATCGGTCTAGCCTTGGCCTACATCTAGTCCTAGATCTAGATTCAATCGTCACTAAACTTCTAAAGTACCAATTTTGAGTGAAATGTTGAGAATCAATAGCACAGCTTTAAATACACAACCAGGATAGTACTAGTCTAATGCTAATGCACCTACTCACGTCACCACTTATGACCTAGAATATAGAATCTAGAATGTGTGGTCTAGACCACTCCAGCAAAGCTAGCGTAAAGGGGCGCTGGTCCGAGAATAAGGATCGTCTTCGTAAACACGGACCGATGCGTCCTCAAAAATAAGGACCGTCTGCATTTTTGCAGACGTTTCATATTTTTGATCGGCACATTGGCGATGCAAAAAAAAGGATTCTGCAATGATTTTCTTGATGCATTTTAGTTTTACATTGACATTGTACAGAGACTTTCACATTTTAAGCAATAAATCCTTGGGAAGACGGACAACCCATAAAAGTAGACAGTGAACTAGGGTTATTTTCCCCTGGGGAATCCATTTTTGGCATCGCCAGCGGGCGGTTCTGTAACATGAAACCCCCAGAGCGCTGATGAAAAAAAACGTCCTCGAAAATGCAGACAACCCTTATTTTTGAGGACGCATTTTGTCCTCGTTTATGAGGATATCCTTGTTTATGAGGACGATCCTCATTCTCGGACCAGCGCCCCTACTGCTAATGCGTATTGCTCTAGCACTGCATGCTTGCTAGTGTGAGGAAGGTATTATTAGACCCATACACAAATACACACACCACTGGCCTAGACCCTAGATCTATAAAAATTTAGTATAGAAATTTATTACTCACTTCCTTGACAAAATGATGATCTTTAAAGTAGTTCCAGACTTCCAGCCGGCAGCCTCCATCAGCTACATGTAGCCATCCAGTGCAGTGCAAAGTTGGTCGTTTTCTTCAGACCGACTATTTTCCCACACATATAAGTGGATGTGTGGGACTTGTACTCGTACTTCGTAGTCTGAGCTATGCTTGGTTGGTAAATAATACTGCATCGATCCTTTCTCGCTTTGTTAAATGATTGCAATTCTTCTTTCCTGGTGTTAATCTAACCTTTCCCCATACTGTGGGTTGTAAAGGAAGACAAATCTGGCAAAATGGCAGAGTTGACAGTTGAGATTATTTGAAGGGATATTTGAAATTGAAATTAAACATTTCATTCTCTACCACGCCACCAGATGGCAGCAAACCTAAATTGAGTTCCAGTCTTCCTTTCAAGTTCTTCATATTTGGACCCGATCCGACAGGCCAGTTTATTGAAAATCAATCTCTCAGTAACATATTTGAATACATGAATACACAAATGAATAACATATAATAGTTCGGAATAACATAGACATAACTAATATCAACCATAAAAAGCGATTACTGAAACAGTAGCATATTGATAATAATAATATGATAATAATACTGTATATATACATGCAAGAAATAGATTTTTTTTAAACACTGCAACATCATGACTGAAAATGATGTGGGAAATTCAATATAATAATACTAAACGATCAAAATCCTTTTAAAATTTATCAATTTTGTAATCGAATTTATCAGTTTTGTTAGCAAGTATACTAACTTGCCTGGTATATTGCTTTATTGTCCTGGTCTGGAAGGAAGGTATAGACTTTTGTATTTCAGTATACAGCTTCGTTTCTATAGCTGTCATTCAATTATGATTTAAAACTCTTGGAGAATTAGAAAAACAAATTGTTACAATTCCTTCTTATTGGATCAGTTCAAGGTTATTAAACAAAAGAGGATTTAGCTAATTCTTCTGATAATTCAAATTAAGATGGACAGAATTTATACAAATCTTAATTCTACAACATAAGTATACTCATAGGGAAAGTTGAGTTTGGAGGGCCAGTAAATTGTCCGAATCCGATTTTAAACCTATTTGTATTTACACAAAAACATTTATCAATATTAATCTTTGGAAATTCCTTTAATTACTACTCAATGTTCCCAAAACAAACAACATGTTACGTCGGATGATTGGGCAACCATCGCTAACATTATTTCCTAGCTAAAAAATGGGGTTTTGAACAGTTTAAGGTCGAATTGTTTTGAAGGGGTCCCGAAAAGAGTATAACTTATCACGTTTCTTTATTGTCACATTTTGCAAACTTTCTGACCCCTCCATGCAAGAACTCAGCCCTTTATTTAATGTTGTCAAGAAATCAAAGACATGGCAATGCACACGATCTTTTTTTATATCATGCCTATTTATGCCTTCTCATATGCCTATTTATATTAACCGATGCAGATATAAACATGCAGTAAGTGACTGACCATCCCCTCCCCCGCAAAAACCCATCAATATTAAGAAGAAGTATTAAAGAAACTGAAAGAAATTACACAATATGAAAATGGTGAAAGAAAAGAGAACAAAGATAGGAATATTAAAGATGCCAGAAATATAGCCATGAAAAGAATATCCCCAAAACGACAATTGTTTTGCGGAACAGAGGTTGCGTTGGATGCCAGGCGCGGATCCACGGGGGGTGGGGTTAACAGGCCCTGTTTAAAAAAAATGATATATAGATATTTTTTATATTTGTTTAAAAACAAAAAAATGAAAATGGGGTCCCCTCCCGGCATTCTTCTGACATTCTTTATTTACTTTAACGCATGAAACAATAAAAATATGCAACATTTTACAGTGAAATAAACAATTTTTCGTAAAAACCTGGATATATATCCTCCTACTAGGGGCGGATCCAGCCGGGCGGAAAAGGGGGGGGGGGCAAATCTTGAGAAAATATTTAGCGGCGAATCAGCCAGCCAGCGAATAAGCGGGGGGGGGGGGGAGGAGTTATAGGAGCACTTCTTTTTTTTGTTCAGGATCGAGGGGGGGGGGGGGTGAGGGCTGGATCCGCCCCTGTAGGAGGCTATATATCCAGGTTACGAAAAATCGTTCATTTCACTGAGAAATGTGCGTGTTTTAGTCGATTTACACGTAAAAGTCAATTAAACAAAGCTGGAGGTGGGTGGAGGGGCGGCTGGGAAAAATACTGCGGATTCGGGGGGAGGGGGGGAACGAGAAATGTCAATGTGGACAGTATGTCAACAGTCAACAACAAACAAAATGTTTATTTGTTTTCACTTTCGTTATGTTTGGTGTGAACGTTTTGATTCTCGAACGCCCATGATATTTTATTATTTTTTTACTCTAATTATCATTTGTTACATTAGTTCAAAAATAATAGGCCTATGTTTAAACATATTTGAAAATAAATTTCATAGCTTCTGTACATTGTTTCAGTTTAAGTATTACAATATTTAAAAAATATCGTATTATTTATTATATTATGTATATACAGGCGCGGATCCAGGATTTCTTAGGGGAGGGGGCCCAACTTTTTTTGTTTTGCTCCTGAAAATTTGAAAATCGCGCCGGCCGAAAAGTCGCTCAGTGGGGGGGGGGGGGGGGGGGGGGGGGGGGGGGGGGGGGGGGGGGTAGTGAGCATTTTTTTTTTTTTTTGCTCCCGAAAATTTGAAGATCGCGCCGGCCGAAAAGTCGCTCAGTGGGTGGGGGGGGGGGGGTAGTGAGCACTATTTTTTTTTTTTGCTCCGGAAAATTTGAAGATCGCGCCGGCCGAAAAGTCACTCAGTGGGGGGGGGAGGGGGGGGGGGGGGGAGGGGGGGGGAGGGGTAGTGAGCACTATTTTTTTTTTTGGTCCTCGAATTATTTTTCATTTGCACCCCCCCCCCCCTTGAGCGCCAGGGGGGGGAGGGCCAACCCCCCAAAAAGGTAAAAATCACGTGATTTTACATTTTTTTTCAAGGGGGGGGGGGGGGGCCGGGCCCCCTGGGCCCCTCCCCTCGATCCGCCACTGTGTATATAACATTAAAAAGATGTGGAGAAAATGTTTCTCTTCTTCTTTGGAAACATTCTTATGATATCACGAAAACATTACATGTGGACTGTTTGTAGGATATTTTTTAAACATTTCGAAAAACATTCAAAAAATGTTATTTTAATTGTTTTGTTAAAAAAAAATTTGAAATGTTTTTTTGTGACATTTGTAAAACGTCTAAATGTAAGGATTTACAATATTTTTAAAACATTTTTTAAATGTTTTTGTTATATCATATCTATAACATTTAAAAGATGTTAGAAAAACGTTTCTTTTCTTCTTTGAAAACATTTCAATGATATAAAGAAAACATTTCATGTGGACCGTTTGTAAGATCTTTTTTAAACATTTTGAAAAACATTAAAAAAATGTTATTTTAATTGTTTAGTTTATAACGTTTTTGAAATGTTTTTTTGTGACATTTGTACAACGTCTAAATGTAAGGATTACAACATTTTAATAACATTCTCAAAATGTTCTGCTTATATCATATCAATGACATTCTAAAGATGTTAGAAAAACGTTTCTTTTCTTCTTTGAAAACATTTCTATGATATAAAGAAAACATTTCATGTGGACCGTTTGTAAGATCTTTTTTAAACATTTTGAAAAACATTAAAAAAATGTTATTTTAATTGTTTAGCTTATAACGTTTTTGAAATGTGTTTTGTGACATTTGTACAACGTCCTTATTTAAGGATTACAACATTTTAACAACATTCTTAAAATGTTCTGCTTATCAATGATATTTAAAAGATGTTGTAAAAACGTTTCTCTTCTCCTTTGAAAACATTATTATGATATCACGAAAACATTACATGTGGACTGTTTGAAGGATATTTTTTTAACATTATGAAAAACATTCAAAAAATGTTATTTTATTTCTTTTGTTAAAAACGTTTTTGAATTGTGTTTTGTGACATTTGTACAACGTCCTTATTTAAGGATTACAACATTTTAACAACATTTTTTAAATGTTCTGTTTCTATCATATCAATGACATTTTAAAGATGTTGTAAAAACGTTTCTCTTCTTCTTTGAAAACATTATTATGATATCACGAAAACATTACATGTGGACTGTTTGTAGGATATTTTTTAAACATTTTGAAAAACGTTATGAAAATGATTTTTTAAATTGTTTTGATGAAAACGGTTTTGAAATTAATTTTTGTGACATTTGTACAACGTTAAAATGTAAAGATTACAACATTTTAACAACATTCTTTAAATGTTCTGCTTATATCATATCAATTACATTTAAAAGATGTTGTAAAAACGTTTCTCTTCTTTTTTGAAAACATTATTATGATATCACGAAAACATTACATGTGGACTGTTTGTAAGATGTTTTTTAAACATTTTGAAAAACATTCAAAAAATGTTATTTTAATTGTTTTGTTAAAAACATTTTTGAAATGTATTTTTGTGACATTTGTACAACGTCTAAATGTAAGGATTACAATATTTTTAAAACATTTTTTAAATGTTTTTGTTATATCATATCTATAACATTTAAAAGATGTTAGAAAAACGTTTCTTTTCTTCTTTGAAAACATTTCTATGATATAAACAGAAAACATTTCATGTGGACCGTTTGTAAGATCTTTTTTAAACATTCTTTGAAAACATTTCTATGATATAAAGAAAACATTTCATGTGGACCGTTTGTAAGATCTTTTTTAAACATTTTGAAAAACATTAAAAAAATGTTATTTTAATCGTTTAGCTTATAACGTTTTTGAAATGTTTTTTTGTGACATTTGTACAACGTCTTAATGTAAGGATTACAACATTTTAACAACATTCTTAAAATGTTCTGCTTATATCATATCAATGATATTTAAAAGATGTTGTAAAAACGTTTCTCTTCTCCTTTGAAAACATTGTCATGATATCACGAAAACATTTCATGTGGACCGTTTGTAAGATCTTTTTTAAACATTATGAAAAACATTCAAAAAATGTTATTTTATTTCTTTTGTTAAAAACGTTTTTGAATTGTGTTTTGTGACATTTGTACAACGTTAAAATGTAAAGATTACAACATTTTAACAACATTCTTTAAATGTTCTGCTTATATCATATCAATTACATTTAAAAGATGTTGTAAATACGTTTCTCTTCTTTTTTGAAAACATTATTATGATATCACGAAAACATTACATGTGGACTGTTTGTAAGATGTTTTTTAAACATTTTGAAAAACGTTCAAAAAATGTTATTTTAATTGTTTTATTAAAAACATTTTTGAAATGTTTTTTTGTGACATTTGTACAACGTCTAAATGTAAGGATTACAATATTTTTAAAACATTTTTAAAATGTTTTTGTTATATCATATCTATAACATTTAAAAGATGTTAGAAAAACGTTTCTTTTCTTCTTTGAAAACATTTCTATGATATAAAGAAAACATTTCATGTGGACCGTTTGTAAGATCTTTTTTAAACATTTTGAAAAACATTAAAAAAATGTTATTTTAATTGTTTAGTTTTTAACGTTTTTGAAATGTTTTTTGTGACATTTGTACAACGTCACAATGTTAGGATTACAACATTTTAACAATATTTTTAAAATGTTCTTGTTATATCATATCTATAACATTTAAAAGATGTTGTAAAAACGTTTCTCTTCTTTTTTGAAAACATTATTATGATATCACGAAAACATTACATGTGGACTGTTTGTTAGATGTTTTTTAAACATTTTGAAAAACATTAAAAAAAAATTATTTTAATTGTTTTCACGGAAGAGGTTTACGGTACACCATGTGTAAAGTCCTCGAGGGACTGAGGAAAGTAGATAGAAAATAGAAGTGAGATGGAAAGGCGAGAAAGGCGAGTTAAATAGGCGAGTTAAAAACATTTTTGAAATGTTTTTTTGTGACATTTGTACAACGTCTAAATGTAAGGATTACAACATTTTAATAACATTCTCAAAATGTTCTGCTTATATCATATCAATGACATTCTAAAGATGTTAGAAAAACGTTTCTTTTCTTCTTTGAAAACATTTCTATGATATAAAAAAAACATTTCATGTGGACCGTTTGTAAGATCTTTTTTAAACATTTTGAAAAACTTTAAAAAAATGTTATTTTAATTGTTTAGCTTATAACGTTTTTTGAAATGTTTTTTGTGACATTTGTACAACGTCTGAATGTAAGGATTACAACATTTTAACAACATTTTTAAAATGTTCTTTTTATCTCATATCAATTACATTTAAAAGATGTTGTAAAAACGGTTTTCTTCTTTTTTGAAAACATTATTATGATATCACGAAAACATTACATGTGGACTGTTTGTAAGATGTTTTTTAAACATTTTGAAAAACATTCAAAAAATGTTATTTTAATTGTTTTGTTAAAAACATTTTTGAAATGTTTTTTTGTGACATTTGTACAACGTCTAAATGTAAGGATTACAATATTTTTAAAACATTTTAAAAATGTTTTTGTTATATCATATCTATAACATTTAAAAGATGTTAGAAAAACGTTTCTTTTCTTTTTTGAAAACACTTCTATGATATAAAGAAAACATTTCATGTGGACCGTTTGTAAGATCTTTTTTAAACATTTTGAAAAACATTCAAAAAATGTTATTTTAATTGTTTAGTTTATAACGTTTTTGAAATGTTTTTTTGTGACATTTGTACAACGTCTAAATGTAAGGATTACAACATTTTAATAACATTCTCAAAATGTTCTGCTTATATCATATCAATGACATCAGGCTAAAGATGTTAGAAAAACGTTTCTTATCTTCTTTGAAAACATTTCTATGATATAAAGAAAACATTTCATGTGGACCGTTTGTAAGATCTTTTTTAAACATTTTGAAAAACATTAAAAAAATGTTATTTTAATTGTTTAGCTTATAACGTTTTTTGAAATGTTTTTTGTGACATTTGTACAACGTCTGAATGTAAGGATTACAAAATTTTAACAACATTTTTAAAATGTTCTTTTTATCTCATATCAATTACATTTAAAAGATGTTGTAAAAACGGTTTTCTTCTTTTTTGAAAACATTATTATGATATCACGAAAACATTACATGTCGACTGTTTGTAAGATGTTTTTTAAACATTTTGAAAAACATTCAAAAAATGTTATTTTAATTGTTTTGTTAAAAACATTTTTGAAATGTTTTTTTGTGACATTTGTACAACGTCTAAATGTAAGGATTACAATATTTTTAAAACATTTTTAAAATGTTTTTGTTATATCATATCTATAACATTTAAAAGATGTTAGAAAAACGTTTCTTTTCTTTTTTGAAAACATTTCTATGATATAAAGAAAACATTTCATGTGGACCGTTTGTAAGATCTATTTTAAACATTTTGAAAAACATTAAAAAATGTTATTTTAATTGTTTAGTTTATAACGTTTTTGAAATGTTTTTTTGTGACATTTGTACAACGTCTAAATGTAAGGATTACAACATTTTAATAACATTCTCAAAATGTTCTGCTTATATCATATCAATGACATCAGGCTAAAGATGTTAGAAAAACGTTTCTTTTCTTCTTTGAAAACATTTCTATGATATAAAGAAAACATTTCATGTGGACCGTTTGTAAGATCTTTTTTAAACATTTTGAAAAACATTAAAAAAATGTTATTTTAATTGTTTAGCTTATAACGTTTTTTGAAATGATTTTTGTGACATTTGTACAACGTCTGAATGTAAGGATTACAACATTTTAACAACATTTTTAAAATGTTCTTTTTATATCATATCAATTACATTTAAAAGATGTTGTAAAAACGTTTCTCTTCTTTTTTGAAAACATTATTATGATATCACGAAAACATTACATGTGGACTGATTGTAAGATGTTTTTTAAACATTTTGAAAAACATTCAAAAAATGTTATTTTAATTGTTTTGTTAAAAACATTTTTGAAATGTTTTTTTGTGACATTTGTACAACGTCTAAATGTAAGGATTACAATATTTTTAAAACATTTTTTAAATGTTTTTGTTATATCATATCTATAACATTTAAAAGATGTAAGAAAAACGTTTCTTTTCTTCTTTGAAAACATTTCTATGATATAAAGAAAACATTTCATGTGGACCGTTTGTAAGATCTTTTTTAAACATTTTGAAAAACATTAGAAAAATGTTATTTTAATTGTTTAGTTTATAACGTTTTTGAAATGTTTTTTGTGACATTTGTACAACGTCTGAATGTAAGGATTACAACATTTTAACAACATTTTTAAAATGTTCTTTTTATATCATATCAATTACATTTAAAAGATGTTGTAAAAACGTTTCTCTTCTTTTTTGAAAACATTATTATGATATCACGAAAACATTACATGTGGACTGTTTGTAAGATGTTTTTTAAACATTTTGAAAAACATTCAAAAAATGTTATTTTAATTGTTTTGTTAAAAACATTTTTGAAATGTTTTTTTGTGACATTTGTACAACGTCTAAATGTAAGGATTACAATATTTTTAAAACATTTTAAAAATGTTTTTGTTATATCATATCTATAACATTTAAAAAATGTTCTGAAAACGTTTCTTTGCTTCCTTCAAAACGTTGTTATGATATTATAAAAACATTTCATGTGGACTGTTTGTAAGATCTTTTTTAAACATTCTACAATAATGTTCAAAAGATGTTTTTAAAACATGTCCCGAAAATCATCGGAATTGGTACATTAAAAAAATGTTTTTATAATGTTTAACATAATAGCAATAATGTTTTATAAATGTTATAATGACATTTTAAAGAAATGTTCTCTTTAAGACATTCTCAAGACCTTTTGAAAATGTTATGATAACGTTATGTGTTAGCTGGGTACTGGCTTGACTTTAAAAGCAGGAACATCCAAGGCATAAATAGTTTTAAACAATTATTTTTTTTTGTATAAAAAATTCAGCACAGACACAACAACATGGTGAATGATAAATGTGTGATACTTGCGGTCTTTCTGGGTTTCTCCTCAAGGAAATACACTATTTCCTCTGCTGCAGCTACTATAATGCAGTTCCATACACAGTTAAATAGGGCTTTGATGTTGCCCGCGTAATGAAGGTGCGGAATGAAGAGTGACTGAGAGATGAAATGACTTGCTGTTCAAATCCAAGATGGCGTCTTCCAAGATGGCGTCTTTTTCTCGCTACGCTGGTTGGTAAAAATATGTCTCTTTCCTAGAAACGAAATGATGATGCTGGAATCACATAAAAACAGGTAGAGATGATAAAAAACTTGACGGCAGCTCCTTTCTTGTCGGTCGTTGACTGTGTGAAGTTTCCTTTGCTGGTCTGGTAGTACTCCGACGAGAAGTGCACGCGCCGACCGCCGCCACCCGAGCCGGCCGGGCTGGTCCTGCCTTGCTTGCTGGCCTGGTACTAGTACTCCAATCGCCGCCGCTTCGATGTCCCATTTGCGTTGTACGTTGCTCGTAGATCTTCTTATCAGATGTTATGCTAGATTTTGCTAAATCCAGTCTTCTACTCAAACCTCTCATCTTGCCTACAACTTTCTGGTTTACAGTCCTTTTCAGGACTAAACTCACTTCCGAAAGATACTCTTCCTTCCAACCTCCACTTTCTCGCCTTTCCATCTCACTTCTATTTTCTATCTACTTTCCTCAGTCCCTCGAGGACTTTACACATGGTGTACCGTAAACCTCTTCCGTGATTATAATTATACATGATTGTACAATTAATTCATTTCTTGTTTTTATTATATTATTGCTTGTATAGGCTTTCCATTTAGCGCCGTTTACAGTGCATCAAAATTTGCTCTTGAAGGATTCACTGAATCTCTCCATCCTGAATTAAAATGCTTCAACATCAAGTAAGTCCGACCATGGCAACGATGTTCAGATGATGATGATGGTGATGATGATGATGATGATGGTGATGATGATGGTGATGATGATGGTGATGATGATGATGGTGATGATGGTGATGGTGATGATGGTGATGATGATGATGGTGATGGTGATGCTGATGATAGTGATAGTGATGACGATGATGGAGATATTGATGATGATGGTGATGATGATGATGGTGATGATGATGGTGATGATGATGATGGTGATGATGGTGATGGTGATGATGGTGATGATGATGATGATGGTGATGGTGATGCTGATGATAGTGATAGTGATGACGATGATGGAGATATTGATGATGATGGTGATGATGATGATGGTGATGATGATGTTGACGATGATTATGATGATGATGATGATGATGGTGATATTGATGGTGATGATGGTGATGATGTTGTTGATGATGATGATGATGGTGATATTGATGGTGATGATGGTGATGATGATGGTGCTGATGATGAGTAGGAGGATGACTATGATGATGATAATGATGACGATAATTATGATGTTCCTAATGATGACGATAATTATGATGATGATAATAATGATGATAATGATGGTGATGATAATGATAATGATCATGATGATGATAATGATGGTGACGATAATGATAATGATCATGATGATGATAATGATGATTATAATAATGATGCGAATGATGGCGATGATAATGATAATGATGATGACGGTGACGATTTCAATGATGGTGACGATATGGCCTTATTGTTTAGATAGATAGATTAGATAATTTATTGGTTTCCACAATATCTCATTTTACAAAGAGTGTAACAACATATTGAAAATGATTATAATATACATGTACATACAATACCGGTACACACTATTCAGAATATTGATCATTAAGTTGAACTTAAGAGATATAGTGGCTGTCTTTACGACGATGGCAGAATCATTCTTTTTCGGTCTAATGATCAAATTATTTCTTTCAGATGTGCCTTAGTGAGTCCGTACAACATACTGCAACCGATACAATTTATTCCATTCTCTATTAATAGATATTAACAGTCCCTACATAATAAGTATAACCTTAACCGACATCTCCAAGCTTTGACATGATCAATGGATTTCTACAAAATCCTCTTGAATTTCTAAACAAAAAGGGGGCAAAAATCTAGGGGGAGGGAAGAGAAATAGAGATAGTGAAAATTAAATAATGTAAACTGGCTAGCACAAACTATTTAAGTCAAAGAGAGAGGAAAAGCGCGTCAAAAAACACTTGAAAATATCAAACTAACTTGAATGCCTGTTGATTTTATTCTTGTTCAGAATCAGTACGGTCTGCCCTGGTCCAGTTATAACCAGTTTCAAAGATAACATGAGCGCTAACCAAGATCCGGAAGCTAAATCATCTGATGCAGAAAACCCTACAAAGAAGGTAATGATATATTCTTTATTGAATTCAGTAGCCACATGTCTTGTGTATAAACATTATACAAACAAACTGCCAATATTGATATGAATATGTTCACATAATAGCATAAAATACAAATATGAAGAAAAAAAAGTATAGACATATCGACTGCTATGAGACGCCTGGCTGTTTTATAGGCTCATGTGGACGTTGCATCCTGCCATGACCCGGAGGCGCGCCTGGATGTCCCCGAGAGCCAGTATAGAAACAGCCAGGCCTCGAATATTAAAGCAGTCGATTATCTTTTTTATACCAAATTGACACAAAAATCTACCAAGAATTTTTACCTTAACCTTTTCTTGAGTAAAATCTGAAACACTGTCTGTTAATCTTCGCTGGAAAGATGACTGGATGTTACAATCATTGGGAATCGCAAAACAAAAAGCACTGTATGGTATCCGCGCTTGCATAAAGTATCTTTTAACACGTACACCAATGGGGATCTCATCAAAATTTTACTATTTTCCCGGTACCCGGAATCATTCGGGAATCTCACTCATGAACTACTGACCGTTACTGGCATTGTTTGTTTCTTTACGAGAACGGCTAAACTTACGACTCCAATTTCGCCCAATCAGATAGCTAGATTTCTAAAGAGAGGTATATAATGTTGGTTATAGTATCAAAGTGAAATTCACACGGCCAAAATTAGTGCTAGGTTTCATCATAGAGAGAGACATATACGTGGTTGCTGATATACAGTTCTTGAACAGTACATGCGAAGCTTTGTCTTGAAGGTAGGGTTGAAAAAAACACTTTCTTTACCATCAAAGTTTTTTTAATAATTTGGAATAATAGTGGTTGATGTTTTGATATGAGGATTGATTTCTGTATGTAGTTGTTCACAGGCGCAATAGCAGCAATGATGCCACTCATGAAGTCAGCCGCTCAAACAAGTGACGAGATTGCTGACGTCATAATCGACTGTATCAAAGCTGAAGATCCTGCCCTTCGTTATGGAACGAATGAGGGAACCAGTAAGCGTGTGACAGATCGCTTTGGTGGTGGTATCGGAGATGCCGCAGCTCAGAATTGGTATAAAATGCTGGAACCAGCTTCAAAGAATTGAAGAAATATACGCCTTATCTCTTTCTAAACACCAACAGTGATTTCACATCTGCCCTTTCTGTATCTGTCTCTCTTTATTTCTTCTCCTCTTCCTCCTCCTCCTTCTTCTTCTTCTTTTCTTATTCTATCTCTCTCTCTCTCTCTCTCCTACTTCTCTAATTCTTTCTATTCAGAATTGTATCTATAGCTCTTTCTTCTTACCTTTTATGACAAAAATTATCCGTCTCTCCGTCTTTATTTTCTTCTTTTCCAATATCCTATGTCTGCATCTTTCCTCTTAACCTTTATTGTAGCAGCCTTCTTCATTCGTCATGTTCGACAGGTCGATGCATGGTCTTATTAAAAGACCAGTTAACTGCAATCAAGAGAGTATCTGAAACTTATAAATGTCGTTAAGAGGTAGAAAATGTTAAGCAGTTTGAGGATAAAGGTGAGTTCTGGTAATGCGATTGCATTGTATAAAGAAAAGGTGTGGAATGGATAAAAAAAGTAGATCATGTAGCACGTAAGGATTAGTGTGCACTGCAAGGTTCTGGAGTCATCAAAATTATAATAAATTTCGCCCAGTCTTGGTAACAAGCACTGTACACAGAAAGATGTATTTGGGACTACACAAATGGTGTCGGGGCTAGCTAGCTCACATTGATTTCTTTATCTTTCTATGCTCATTACTCAGCCGGTATACATTTTCTTCTAAAACTGTTTGGCACATGACATTAATTTATTTGTAATCTTGAACACTCAGCGTAAGTTTCGTTTGATTCTGTGAGAATTTTTTTTTTTTTTTTTTTTACCAGAACTCAAGTTTATCTTTAAGTGATTTGCTTTTGCATTCACATGTATTTAAACTTTCTCAAACCTGTCAAATCGGTTTCTAGAAAATGAGCGTTCAATTTCAACTGATGCCATTAGTACTGGTCAGAACTGACCATCGCTGTGTATTAATCATAAATGTAAATGACCTAAATGTTTCACATAATAACGAAACAATTAATTTATTTTAGTAGTCTAATGGAAATTTGACCCTTCCGTGTAATTATGCGATTCTGAGACACACGTTTAATTTTTATCACGTGTAATAATTTTCTGTGTTTGATAAAACAAATTTATGTAACATCATTTACCGATCAGTATACATAAGAAGCATAATTGATGTGTAAAACAAATGTTATAAGGCATCAACTTAAAGTGGGAAAATTCATATTGTGTCTTTGGGCGAGTGAATTAATGGATTGATGGAGAGCTGTTATGTAAGAAATTGAGATACAGGTCTTTATTTCCGTTTGTGAGGCTGACATGAACTGTCTAACAAAATGTTGACATCGTCTACCTCATTCATAACGTTTATCATTCAAAAGATCTCCTATCGTTGTTGTTTTTATAATGGGATCAGAAGATTGAATCATTCACTATGGCTGCTGAATACTTTTTATATTATACAACCATAACCTTTAAAAGATTTCAAGTCAGTTGAAGATCATTATCCTGGACATTTATGAAAGTCAACTTTTAGTGTTATTTTTAGAGAAGACATTCCATGAATATCAAATCACTTATTTATATTCCTATAGTGTTCCTGGTATCTGACTACAAACTCATTCTAGTATTATTCCATTGAATTACTTTGCTTGACAGAGAACCAGTGCTTGTTTGTATAGGATAAAACTGATACAGCTGGTCCGATAGACAATGGTTGATTTAAAGGGTCTATATTGAAAGAACGGAGGATAGAAATATGTAAGCGGTTTGAATAACCAATCAACAACATCTTCTCAATGATGGTGATAATATGGTCAAGTAATGCATTCATTTAATGTTTCTTAGGACACAGCAAAGCAGTAAATTATGATTGAAATCACAAGTATTACGCATCACTATGCGCTTTGATTTGTAAATAATAATATGACTGAATGATTCTGCAACATATAATGATTAATCACATTGTATACAATGAAATGATTCTGTTTTATCAATGTAAATATATCAGGAAATAAATGAGATTCAATCATATTAATTGACATTTTGGCATTCATTTATTTCTGTCATCTATTACAGATAATAATAATAATAATATTTAATTTTTATATAGTGCTTAATACAAATTTCTCTAAGCGCTTTACAAATATACTATTACCCTGGTCATTGGATTCAGTGCTTTCCCGCACACAATGTGTGCACAATCTCCACTCCCCGGGGAGCATTCGAGCCAGGCGTTACACATAATATGCATCACTGGTACTTATAGAGTTCTACTGTACGTTATTAATGAAATGAAATCTTTTATAAATAACTTGCTGGGTCTGTGTCAACCATGGTTCTTGATGATTCTTAATAAGCGCCCTCTCTGTGTCAGTCATGTGTCAGTCAGGTCACAGAGATCTTTAACTGTCTGGTCAACTTATCGAGTGAATAATTACTTTATAACAGGGGCGGCGATCCCGGGGGGACGGGGGGGGGGGGACACGTCCCCCCCTCGATTTTTGTAGGGGGGGATCGTCCCCCCCGGAAAATTTGAAAAAGTACACAAAAATAATGTACAGCAAATACTGACTAAAGACTGCAACACACTATTAGGCTTTGGAGGGCACAAGAGTGCAGCGTTAAGACAAATAAAAATGCAAAAATCTTCTGGCTCGGGAGCTATGCTCCCTCGCATAATATCCTTTAAAATGTACAATTAATATTGTAGAAAAGTGAAGTGTGAAACAGGTATTTTGTTTGTTTTCATACTATAGTTTTGCTAAGGAATATAATTTACCTTGACTCCTCTCGTTCACTATGCTCACTCACTCGTGCTATGGGCAACCCCCCCCCCCCCTCCGATAAAATTCAAACGTGGTTTATTTCTAATTCGATACCAATACTAATTTACAAATGTTACTGAAATTCTGATTTTCCCCAAGCTTCCGGGGGCTCTGGCCCCTGTATCCCACTAAGGGCCCTAAGGCTTGTCCCTGGTTACTCAGCTGACCATAATTAAATTCCTAAAACACCTGAGCTTCTGGGGGCTCCGCCCCCTGGACCCCACCAGGGCCCTAAGCGGGCCTATGGATGGTCATCTAACCATATTCAAAAGCCTAAAACCCTGAGCTTACGGGGGCTTCGCCCCCTAAACCCCACCAAGGGCCCTATAAGGCGGCCCCTGGATGCTCATCTGATCGTAAATAAATGCCTAAAACCGCTGAGCTTCTGGGGGCTTCGCCCCTGGACCCCAGTACGATTAGTGACCTGCATGCAAATGTCACAAATAAGGTATCAAAATATGCTCATCTGACCTTCATTAAATGCCTCAAAACTCTGAGCTTCATGGGGCTCCGCCCCTTGACCCCCGCCGGGGCTTTGCCCCTGGACCCCACGCCAAAGTTACACCCAACTTAATTGCTTTACTCTATCTGATCGCAAATACTTTATCCTCCCCCCCCCCTCCAACTTTGAAAACGGTTCCGCGGGGCCTGCATGTAACATGTAAGAGCGATAATGATGCGGATTTTTTTCTCCCCTCCCCTCCAAAAAAACGTTTTGGCTCATTAAGTCTCTCCTCCCTCGTTCCTCGCGTTTCGTCCCCCCCGGTCATGAAAAGAAATCGCCGCCCCTGCTTTATAATATGTCTTTCATTGATCAAATATATTTTTCATTTCTGTGCTGTTTGCTTTCTTCTTAATGCTAAAAAAAATTCAAATCATATTGAAATAAAATATATAGTAAAACAAAGTTATTTTTGATAATGCTTGATTGACTATAGAAAGATTAGCTTACTTTATTATTTTTATCTTTGGGGAATGCTGTGTTTTTATTTTATTTTCTTGATCGAATTGCAGTAAGAAAAAAAAAAGCGCGAAACAGCTTACATACATATTAACATACTGTACTGATATCATAGATAAGTTGAATGAGAAACAAGTTACCGGAATATCGTCACCTTTGAAGTGTTATCATAGGGAAAGATGTAATCGGCCAATCAATCTCCTTCTTCTGAATGGAGACACGCACGGGAGTCTATCGGAGTACGTAAATGAAAACCCAATAGGGACTTTTAGATTGAGTAGACGAGAACACGACGTACGCCGACTGATCATGCGTGTCAACGTACGCAACTGCCCACGTTGACTACAATTAGAAATCGTTTAGATTGCACTCGACGATATACATGCATGCAGGAAGTAACACTATGAATTACATGACAGACAAAGAAAGAGGACAAAATATACAGTTCCTCATTCTACCCTCAACAATAGGCCATATTCTTAATGTAACCAAATTTAATGCATAGGTCTTTGTGAAGTGCCTCAATACAAATTATTTCATTCACCTGATAGGAATAGTAGTATTTCAATAGTCAGAATGCAACTGCATATATTAAGTGTTGCTAGGTAGGTCAAGCCATAATGTGTGTCCAACGTGGCAACAACTAATGTATGCAGTTAGGATTCTGTCTATTGAAATACTATTATTCTTATCAGGTGAATGAAATAGTTTGTATTGAGGCACTTCACAAAGACCTATGCATTAAATTGGTTACATTACGAAAATGGCCTATTGCATCCCTTCACTGCTATTATGTAGAAATGTGCAGAACAGGTGAATATGCATGTGACACTTGTTCTACACATTTTTACATAATAGCAGGGAAGGGATGTTCTTTTGTCTACCTGAGGAACTGTATATTTTATGCGCACGCGGCATATACTAGTACCGTACTAGATTTAGGAAAATCAAGGTTGACGAATTCTCGATCGCCGACTGAGACGGCGTGACGCATGCGCAGTGCCTTAAAATGACGTCACACGTTGCAGTCAAAGCTGTAAACGTGCAAATCTAAAAGTCCCTAATACAATGTATAGTGAAACGTGAACCCGCGCATTACATTATTAAGTTCTTTTCAACAATTATGTCTATCAACACATAGTGGAATTATGAATGTGCTCCTTTTTTCGGAATGGCATTTATGACATATCTCGCCTTAAATCTTGAACTGTGATAGTGGGGGCGGGGGCCGGGAGGCCGGAGGTGAGGGGGGAGGTGGCCCCACTACTTCATTTCCTTTTCAGCGTGTAGAGGCCGGTAGTGCTACTACCTCGATCTATATAGAGGCATGTGATGTATGATTCATAGAGTGTATGTCTATGATTCGATGCTTCATGCCAGGTGAAACTGGGCTACTTATTTGCAAGTTCATTATGATGTCAGAGTGCCGCTTTACTCGAATACAGATGATAGAGGGTATTATAAATCAAGATAATAGGAATATGGAAGCTTCTCAGTGACAAACGACTAAAGTTAATACTAATACAGGACATCATCTTAACAATACGTTCGAGGATTCGGGGAAAAGAGAACATTTGGTCATCGAAGAACATTTCTTAAGACCATACTTGAAGGATCCGGTAATGATTATGTCGTAGGCAGAACATTTGTGAACAAATTGCAGTGTACAGGAATTAAATAGTTTTCATTTTACATATGTTTTTTATTAATACATGTAATAATTGTAAGAATGATGATAATAATAATAATAATAATAATAATAATAACAATAATAATAATAATAATAATGATAACAATATTAACAATAATAATAATAATAATAATAATAATAGTGATAATAATAATAATAAAAAATGATGATGATGATGATGATGGTGATGATGATGATGATGATGATGATGAAAAAAAAGTCGATAATAATAATAATACTAACAAATATTTTATAATTTCAGCTATTTCTGATATCGAAACAAATATTCCCATCACGTAAACTACGTCTGTGGTAAGTAGATACCAAGTAGATTGTTGGAGAGGGTAACACTATACCCCTTTCTTGGATAGGAAGGACCCCTTCATGCCTTCCTTAGATACTTCCTTCCATCCTCATCTAGCGATAATTTACTTGAGTATCATTTCGGATGTGTTCTTTATTAACCAGCCGTCTCTGCTAAATATATTCACCAATCTTGGTTGTATTTTAGTCGTGCGTAGGATAAGCCCTGCCGCAGACGAATATATCTTGTGAAAGGACAGATTTAAAGTTGAACTTTGTGAAAAGGTCACGAAAAAGAAAAATCTGTTATAATTTAAACATACAGTAGTCTCTCCTGTTTAAGCCGATAGTACGAAGTAACACAAGCGTCAATAGGAATTACTGTTTTTCACTTCGAGGACTGATATAGATTAAACTGACGATAACAGGCAAATGTAAAAAAGGAAGAAAATTAAACATGGCAACATCATTAGAAAACCCCCTATTTCAATAAAGCAAAAATCGGATGAAGGGTAATATAACATACATACATAATATACATAGGCAGGTTGGGAGGGGAAGAAATGGCCCTTACCCCCCCCCCCCCCCGATGAATACCATTGAACTTAATTTAGGGCTAGACAACGTCAAGCTTCAATTCTCTTCCTTCAGGTCTTATCATTCTTTATTGTCCGAAGTTCTGAAATCACACTCCTGAAAAAATGACATGGGAATTTTCTCCTTCAAACTGAACGTAAACTTTGTGAAATACATGTCATTTCGATTTGGACGTTGTATTTACCACTGTCACGTAATTCGTTAATCTATTTCTGTTTTATACATTTGTACTCTTGTGATATCCTGCTGTTCCTTCCTGTTTGTTTAATGATGATTCGTCATTCTGTTTCTATTAATATCTGTTTTGGGTTCTTCTATTGTACTTTCCTTTATGATAATCCGAAAAAAATGTGCCTTTTATTTCAATGAACAGATTGATTTTAATTGCAAATCTTGATGAGAAAGGGTTATCTGCTACCCCCCCCCCCCCCCCACTCAACTCAAGGCTCAAGACAAAGCATGGATGAACCGCTAATAAACTTTAATTTTAATTCAGTAAATTGACGTTGTATTTTTTACAATTGACAAATGACTTTTATTTTTTTTCAGTTTCATTTATGACTGTTTTCTTTCATAATTGTTTGTATATTTGATGACTCCCCGAAGTTGTGGATTCTGTTTCAACTGATTTGCTTTAAGTTTAATCTTGACCCCCCCCCCCCCACCCGCTATAACTCCATCCTATAGAAACAAAGCCCATGATACAGCGCTTATAAACGCCATTGACTCGTGTACAGACTTCATCAAATATAGTTCGGGTGGGTGCTGCAATTCACAATGCTGTTTCTTATTTCGTTCAGATGCAAATCACTGACCTACATTTATACTCAACCATGGGGGTGTTTCACAAAGATTCGAAGTCGAACTTAACTCTAAGTTGGACTTAACAATTATGGAAAGCCGTTAGCATCTTTGAAAAATATTTTGTAAAAGTTATTTTAAAAAGCATAAAATGTTAATTCAAATCATTCGTATTTCTATTATCAAGGAGATTTCATGTTCTTGATGTGGAATTTATGAAAAGTCTAAAATACTTGAATTTGTGCTTTTGAATATGTTTCTGTTAAGGCTACAAATGGCTCTCCATAATATTTAAGTCCAAATTAGA